>JBAWJQ010000444.1:0-167754 GCA_037783105.1 Bactrocera zonata
TCGTGAATCTGGGGTGGCCATTACGCAACTTAGTTCTGGATACTGTAGAGGGTTAAACTCCTCCGTATGCAAAATCGACCCGGATGTACCTGAACTATGTTATGTATGTAAATCACATCATAACATGTCCAATGAGTCCCACTCATCTAACACGCCTCTCCCTACAGTAAGAAAGAGAACGTTGCCTGGGCGTCCCATCACCTAATTTGGATAAAAAATAACTTGAGCCCTGCCAACCAAACGGGCTCTATCGCTACAACAATACTTAGCATTTAAACAATAACATCAATAATAATCTCTCGAAATATAGAGAGATAACCAAGCATATAAACAGAAGATCGTAATGCTTTGATATGAATTCAGATTGGCCACTTTTCATACATAGTACCTATCACTTTATATGGTATGCTACTGTTAATAAAGTTTGTTGTGCTAAAATTGCCACGTCTGTGATAAAAAGGGTGTTTAAGATTGTTGTGATTCTAACTTCTGATTGATTCTTACTCTATATATGTAATTCATAAATTACTATTGGTAATAAATGAATATTTTCTATCCCGTGATATTCCAAAACCTAGTTTTTCCACCAATTATTTTTATTTTATTTTTATTTTATTTTAAGTATACATACGCCAAACGGCTTTATACAACTATATAATTTGAAATTATGTAATAATTGTTATGTAATTAAATATAAGGGATTAAGTAGTATTTAACACTAGTATAAATAAGGCTATAAATTGAACAAAAGTTGTAAGACTAGCAAATTAGGAAGGAGAAAGTGTAAAAGGTGAGACTAGGGATATTGCAGTAGACGTGATTTGATATCCGGGATGAAGACCCTGAGTGATCCACTATAGAAGTCCACATCACTATGCAATGAGTTGACGAGCCTGGCCAGACGGTTGTGAGGACCGTTGAAAACGTAGCTCTTGGTTGTTTTCGTAGTCATCAGGAGACGGTTATGTCTCAGTGAGGGACCCACTGATGCGAGTTCGAAAATGCTGATGATGTCTGGCGCATCGATAAGGCCGTTCATGACTTTGAAAAAGAATAACATGTCAGCTACTTGACGACGTTCTTGCAGGCTGTTTATGTTATAGTATTCATAGACATCAGACACTGTGTTGTACCCACCAGGAATACCATAGCGATAGCCAATACATTTACATAATTTTGATTGTATTTTTTCAATACGACTACAGGCAGCATCAGTGTAAGGCGACCAAATTACAGTGCCATATTCTAAAATTGGCCGAACCATAGATGAATAAAGGCGTAGCAGTGAGATGGGATTCGTGAAATCTTTGCTAGTTCTAGTAATGAATCCCAGAACCTTAAATGCCTGGAGAGTGATCTTTTCAATATGCTTGTTAAACGTCAGTTTATTGTCTATGATGATACCCAGGTCCTTTACATGATCCACTTCACTTAACAATTCATCGTTTAGAAAATAATTAGCTGGTATTCTGATATGTGACCGTGAGTAGGATACAGTTACGCATTTTTTTACATTCAAGTCCAGTTTGTTTAATCGGCACCACAACGAAAGCTTGTCTATGTCATTCTGAAGAACCCGAAGATCTTGCTCACTGGTTATCATTCTGAAGATCTTCAGATTATCATAAATTATCATATTTGTAAATTTCATACACAGCTGTTTTAACATATCTGTTCTCAATTGCTGTTTATTTTACTTCTACATATCATTTATCCATATTCCTTTTTACGACATCTTTCAGTTAAACGATTTTCTTTCGTTATTCAGTTTGTCTTGTATCTCTGATTTGTGTTGCGGAAAACGGAAAACAGCGGAAAGTTCTTTCATAGTTGGTTGTCTACGTTTTATACTCACTGAAAAGAAAAACTATTGGAAAAAAATTAATGATAACATTTGGAATTTGTTTAAAACTTATCTATGTAAATGGTATACAATAAGCTTTGTAATAACCAAAACAAATATTGAATCATATTCGTGTAGTATCCTTGGAGAAAAATAATTTTCACATTTTGGTTATTAAAAAAGTAAAGGCAGAAAGTGCAAAAATGGAAGTGGCTAAAAAATTGGTAAGTGGTTACCAGTCGCTAAAAGAAAAAAAAGTAATTTATTGCATTGCAAAGACCTACGCAAACGTATATGTATATATGTACATATAATATGGATGAAAAAAACCAAAAGACAAGTATTAAAAATTTGGACTGAATGATTTATCAAATGTCTAGCAATGCAGCTGTTTAGCTTGAAGATTTAGCTGTATTCTATAATATTAATAGTGGAGGAAATAAGTGCATTCATAATCCACTATTTTCTTTGGAATTTTGTGAATACATAGTCAATCGTAAAACTATTGCTTTAGCAATAGTCAATCCTAAAACCTGCTACTGTAATGTGAAATTATAATTTTAGCTATTTATCTAATTAAATGCAGTAGGCATGCATTAATATATAATTATTTGCCTCGAATTTTTAAATGGTTATGTGAATAAATTAATAAAATAGCCGTTTTTATAAAAAAAAATGACGTAAGATTAATAACATTTTCTTGGATAATTTTCTTAGATGGAAAATTGCTTAAGATATCTAATAAGACTTGCCGGTATCATTAAAATTTATCTATTCGTTCCGTGATCAACGAACCTTTTGTTATAATGTTCTTACATAAATTCTAGTGGTTATGCTGTTTGTACCTCAGTTTAAAATATGGATTATTCAATGGTCACACATTGCTATTATTGCGCGTGTAAAAATTTATCAAAGGATAAGAATGGGATAGTGCTCACTTAAGACCAGTAAATATTTTTATGCCTTTATATTATATTATATCTATATATAACATATTAAACAGGACTTGGACCAAAGCAAAATCAAGAAAGCTTCTATTTTTATTTATTATTGACACGTTGATGACTACGCATCACTTTACTCCAGTTATGCTTGCTTGCAAATAAGTATATATGTACAGCGGCAAGGTACGTCCATAGGTACATATGTACGTATGTTTGTATAGTGGTATGTTAACTTGATGCTTAGCTTTTGCTACATTTATATTTTCATGTGGTACGAAATTTTCGGCAATTAGTTAAGATAATATAAAATATAATACACATACATATAAAAATAAGAATTTCCACCAACTTTAATTTGATCCAAAAACATAGCTCTACTGGAATGAACCTTCATGTTGAGTATTGATTCTAGGCTGGGAGATTTTATCTGGAAAGTCCATGGCTTACATAGATGTCTAATACCACTAATGTTGGATGACTGCAAAGGCTAGGATTAAAACAAAACAAACTCTGCATTAAGCAGAATTAATTCAAAACAGATTAACATACTCCGTATGTCTATCGAAATACATTTACGTTTATAATAATTTTAAAGATTCAATTTACAATGTTAAGGGTTAATGATAACAGCTGAGGGCGATTAGATAATGTATTACAGCGAGATTAAAGTAATTATATTACGGTATTGACTAGTATTATTTCATTATCACTTGTAACTGTACATATGTGAATAGTATCGCTCTACTCTAAAGGCAGTGCACACTCTAACGGTTAATGAGCTAATCAGGAAGGCTGATAAAATTCACTATCCGTTTCTGCGCTAGGAGTTTACGATCGCATATAATAATTTCACAATAGCGGGTTCTAACCACAAACCATTCAATATAAAATGGAAGACGAATTTAGTAAAAGTTCGGGCATTAAAAGTTTGGGAGTAGCTATTCTGCATTTTTTTGTCTTTTGTTTAATTTAATTATCGAATTTTATAGTTTTCATTTTACACTTTATTTTACTCCGCTTGGACATTAAATTGCATGTGGGACGGATAAAGGATTTTATTGACCCTTTGGATAGGTGAGGGAGTATTTAACTGATTGGATTTGAGGTATAGTTTGTGATCTGCAGAGAGGTTGTTGCTATCTTGCGGTAAATACCTTAAGTAGGTTGAGGGTTGAGGTTAGTCGAAGATAGCAAAGAGTTATGCTGTGTTAAAGGGTAAAATGAAGTATACAACCGATTTTTGGAAACCCCAGTTCCTATATTACTTCGTTTTCTTTGCTTTACCATACACATGCATATGCAGCTAAGGACTTAAAACATTTTAATCGAAAAAATCCCTGATAAATTTTTTTGTACCATATATTTATATGCTACTCAATATATTTCGTTTCTCAAAGTTATGTAATTGGACTTCTCCCAGAAGAATACTGTGATTCAAAACAAATGATTTCTTGTAGAATTTTGTATGGCAAAAATCGATTGAATTAAATGTTTTGCTTGTTGTGTTCTTTTGTAAAAATTACATATGGTATATGTTTGTGTCTACATAGTTATTCATTGAGTTTTGTGACTGCCTTTCCGTTTTTCTAATGCATTCAATCATGACACAATTACCGTCAAAACAACGGACACGTTAATAGCGGGTGGAAAAAGGGTTACGCTGCAAGCCATTAAATCTCTTAGTGCTTATAGACTTAAAACTATGAAGGTTCGTCAAAAAGCGCTTCCCCGCAGCTTACATACAAAGTACGATTTGTATGAATTAGTGAATTATCTGATAATTTGATTGATTTCCTTTTGTGGCATGACACAAACTGCTTATATGTGCAAATGCTATGGATGAAATGATGCGTACTGTTTTACATACATACAACCGTACACTACCGCCTAATATTTGGAATTTTATATACACACATATGTATGTATTATTAACACTATAAATGTGGATCAGTTTAAACTCTTTTAGGATATTTATATTGTTTTCGAGATGGAAAATTAAAATAAAATTTGAATCCGAAATACCGGATTGAAATAAATGTAATCCCAAGTATATAATTATAAATAAAAAAATGTTTCAGAATTTAGGTTTTTTTCGCGTTAGCTTATTTATGATCTTGAATGATTTTGACTCAATAAAATTTTATAAAATGTATGCAAAGGTGAATCATATAAAGCAGCACATACTAATTTTGAATACGCAAGGGAGTACCTTTTGATTTCACACATTTGTAAAAACACTTTCGACGATGGTGTACTATTGATTTGTTAAGAACTATGTGCATGTCATTGTTTTATTCTTTGTTTTTGCTTTCTTTTTCCATTCAGTGTTATTCTTGCAAATTTCTAGTTCTTTTGTTACCTTTCGTCGACATTTTATTCGCCAACATTAGGCGAAATAAATATTTTAAGCTTTCATTTAGAAAAAAATACGCTTTACCGAGTCCGTGTCACTATGTCCTTAGGAAACACTCTTAACTAAGAAATTGAACCGTTCAAATGGTGTGATGCATAGTTTAAAAGTGCCTCATACATGAGTGTCATTCAAGAATAAAATGTGTTGAAATTGGTAATGCTAATGTTCGGAGGCAGAGGTTTGTGTCAGTTGGTCTACTTGGAAAATGAATGAGAATTCTAATTTGCTGTGCGTATGTCGATTAATTAAATATCACTGCATTGTATGTATGTATACAATCCTTACATTTAACTTTCCATATTATGTTAGGGATTTTCGATTATAATTAATTAGCTTAAAAATTTAAAAATTAAAATTTCCATTTAAAAAATGAATTCTTCTAATTCGCAGGTATAATATGCCGCTAAAAAATGTCAACATAATGCCATACAAATTTTTGAAATTATATACTGAAAAATGGAAACAATATCCAAGATTTCCCTGATATTGGTTCTATTCTTAATTTTTGAAAATATTTTTGTTGTGGATGTGAGGGCAGTTTCGCCGGCTGCCAATGCAAATGAGAACTACTATAAAACCACAAATGTCGGCCTTGCGGCTGCCGCTGTCGCCGCTCCCGCAGATTTAGTCGCAGATGAACCATTTTTGCCTAACCTTCAAGCTGCGCAACAACAACGAAATGCAGCAGCATCCAACCCACGGCCGCAGATAACTGATTCAAAATTACCGTCACTTTCTCTCTTTCAACAACAACAACAACCAGCCTCATGTATATCGACATTCGTAAAAGAAGAGCAGCAAGTGCAACGGTCACAGAAAAAGTATGAGCACGAAATCAACGTATTGGGCTATAAAATTCAAATACCATCCTTTGTAATGGATGGTATTTCTCTGCCATCAGCAGGAGATTCAAATAGCAACGTAGTTAATAGTGCAGATGTATCCAGTACATTGGAACAGACTACTGGTGGCGGGGAAGAAGTGAATGTATTCAAATTCTTCTGCGAGAATACCACTATTGCGACTGTCAATACGGAGTTGCGTTCGAAAATGTACATTAAATACACTTATATACTTCTGCAGCATTGTTATCCTAATGAGGAAGCGCAGTCTCTGCAGTTGCAACAATACGAAAGCGTGCGACACTTTAAGTGGACGTACAGTAATGTACATGACCCACAAATGGATACACTTTTTTCGAACTATAAATCGAATTTTGAGTACCTGGAATCTCTGGATCTAACCGCAAATCTATTGGAATGTACACGCTGGGCACAACCCCAAACCGTGCGTAGACTTAGAGTTTTGAAGCTGACCCGCAATGGCATAGACACGCAAAATTGCGCACTATCCGAATTCCAACACATGAATCATTTAGTTGAGCTGCGATTGGACGACAACCGCATACATATGTTGAATCCGCAATTCTTAGGTCACCTTAGCGAACTAAGAGATTTGAATTTGACAAGTAATCTGCTGAGCGATTTGCAACGTAACATTTTTAGTGGCGCAATTAAGCTGCAACGCCTTTATTTGGCACACAATCGTTTGACGACTTTGCCCTTTCAACTATTTCAGAGTATGCGTGAACTGCAAACGCTCGATCTTTCACATAATAGTTTACTCTCCTTTCCCGATAATTTCTTCGCGTTAAATAGCGAACTACGAGAAATGTATCTGCAAAATAACGCCATGGAGACAATCGGCAAGAACACGTTTCACAATTTGCGGAAGTTGCGCTATTTAGATTTATCCGAAAACAAAATAAATAGCATAGACCGCAAAGCCTTTGAGTCACTCTCGAATCTATTTATGTTAAATATGTCGATGAATAGCATTAGCACCATTTCCTCGATACTTTTTCATCCGCTAAACAACCTGCAACAGCTCGATTTGAGTCACAACAAATTCACTCAATTGCCAAGCGGCATATTTATGTCGCAACGTGCATTACTTGTTCTGCGCATTGACTCGACACCACTGGAGAGGATTGGTAACTTTATTTCCCGCAACAGCGACTACGTCGATCCAAAGGTGTTGTCGAATTTGCGTGTCCTTTCCATGCAACACAACAAACAGTTGACACAACTCACGCGTACACTCTTCCGTAACACGCCCAATCTACATGAGCTTCTCTTAGCAGGCAACGCATTGCAGCATTTGCCCACTGAAATCGGACAACTGAGTCAATTGCAACGCTTGAATGTGCGTGACAACAGGCTGACTTATATACCGGAGAGCGTGAAATATCTGCCGAATTTACGCTTCATTCACATACGACACAACGACTACATATGTGATTGCCGAATGTTCTGGTTGGGTGAATGGCTAACTAATAGCAGCTCAACGCTGCGTCGTTTACGTGCCACCTTATATAAGAGTAGTGTTATGTTGGCAGATACATCAGCAATGGATATGGGTGACAACATAGATGAACTCATTGAGTCACTGACTTGCCACCACGGTCATCCAGGCGATATGGTGAATGTGTTACAACATCTGCACTGCTTGAAACCGGTTATACTGGAGTCGTCCGACTCGAAAATGCACAAACTACACTCAACGGCGAAACTAGAGTGTATATTTTCGGGCAGTCCTACGCCAGATGTAATATGGGTAACACCCACAAATCAGATTTTACGACATCATGCTGATCCCGATAAGCGACCGGTTATTATTAACCACAATGATAAAGAGCTCGGGCTCGGACATTTGCCGCTCACATCGCTAATAATGGAGGATAATATGCTGAATATTAGTTTGCAGACAGCCGATGTGATGAATCGAGTAACCTTGATCGAGAACGGTTCATTACTGGTGCACAACATATCACGTGGTGACAGTGGACTCTATACCTGCTACGCCTACAACATAATGGGTAATTCGTCGGCGTTTATGAGGTGAGTGCAAATGCCACAAACTGCATCCTCTTAAATCATCACGTCAATAATGTCACGGACTATGTTTTAAGCATGACATGTCAAATGTGCTCTGTTGTTTAGTAGAAATGTTAAATATTCAGTGTTGAAGAACTTATTTATAAGCCATCATAATTTCTTAATGAATATTGTAAAAAAAAATTACCAAAAATTCAAAATGTGATTTCTCAAAACAAAATTATTTGAAAGATTCATAGAAAAAAGTTTGATAAATTTGAGAGAAGTAATAACGTTAACTTAAGCTGCACCGTAGGCAAAGCATTATTCACTGCATCTCGTCAAATACCAAAGCTTTCTATAAAAGAACTGCTTTTGTTTGTTGGCTAAATGATTTCGGAGTTTCATCTGAAAAATTTCTTCAGGTGCTGTACCGTTGCCTTGAAAAATAATTTGTTCCAAATTTCGTGAATATGTCTAAATACTGAATATGGCTAAATCGACTCAGCTTATCATGTTGATCACTTATTGGGTCTCCGACGTTTCCTTCTGCAATTTTCATCATAATTCTCGTTTTCTTCTTATTTGACAAATTCAAAAATGAGACGCAAGGATGTTTTTGGTTGCGCTATGGGGTTAATCGTAAAACTTCAAACATTGCAAAGGTTTCAAAAGTGCAATAAGATAAATAGATGAGGATTGCACCGCGACCTTAGGTCTATTGTGCCCTCTTCTAAATTATAAAGACCCACCTAACCCCAGCAAATTGATAAATTCCAATATAAGGTGCAAGTGAGGCGATGTGATCTCTATTTGGAAACATAGATCCCAGGGCCTTTATTCTCTGTCTGCAGACAATTAGAAGGTGTTTTGTAGTTTCACGGCTGTCGCAGAACCGGCAATTTGCACAAGAAGTTATGCTCATTTTACATAAGTGCTTCTTCAGCTTGCTGTGGCCAGTGTAAAAAGCGACAAGCAGCCAAGTTTGTGGTACTCTAGATGGGGCAGGGGCATACTCGTAACACTACCATATGAATTTAAGACCATATTTGAACTTTATCTAATTTAAAATATTAACACTATGATAACTTTTCACTAAGTATATATATACAAATGTATCAATTCTATAGTTTTGTCCCGATATTTAAAAGGTATGTGTTAATAATGTTTTTCACATGTGTATAGTTTGATTTACATACATAATACATTGCAAGTTGTTTGCAGTTATTTACTAATAAATGTGACTCTTGCAGAATTTACATCGATCCAATCGTCTTCTATCGTATTAAAATCGAGAGTCTTTTATCGGGTACCGCTGCTGCCACCGCCTTTCTTTTGTTAACGCTGATCGTGCAAGGGCTTCGTGCGCTCTTCTCCAAGTAAGCATCAAATGAAATCGCTTTATTTTGAAATTTATTGTCATTTTCGGCTTCTAATTTATTCCTTCGATCAAATTTATTGCAGATGTGGTATATTCGATAGATTCTACTGCTGTGTGCGCAACAAGCAGTCGCCGAGGGCGCGCCAAATTTATGCCATGCTCGATAGCATTGAGTGCTACAAAAGTCAGCAATTGGAACGACTGCGCGAGAATTATGCGCAACAAGTAAAGAGTTATAATTTTTTCGATAATGTTCCTTATAATATTTGAGTCGCTTTAGGTGCATCGTATACGAGAGAATTGTGTGCAACAAGTTGAATGGATTCAAAGTAGTTATACATCTCAGGCCAAATATTTAAAAGAATTTAGAGACATGGGTTCCACTCATCTAACAGCACTAAAGGATCAATATTATGATCAGGTAATTTACGCAACATTTCTGTTTTTTTCTATTTTCATATATATTCCTTTCTTTTACTCGCCCCCACAGGTGAAAAAGGTTCGTGATTATTCCACGGGTCAGTTGAATTGGGTGCGCGAAAATTACGTCTTCCAGCGTAACAAAATTCGTAAATTTAGCGCACATCAAGTTTTGCGCTTACGTGAAGGATACAAATATCAACAACAGTCGCTGAATAAAGTATTGGAAAATCTTCCGAGTTTTTATTTTGAAAATTGTCGCGGTCGCTGCGAAGAGGATATAGCTGAAGGTTAGTTCGGCTATTGGCATTCCATTAAAAACGTTCAGTTGCATTTTTATTTCAAATCAACAAATAATTATGCGCGCGGTTGCACCGAAGCTAGAATATCCTTCATAATGTTTGTATGGTTTACCAAAAAGGTTTTAACACCCAGCAAGAAACGTCGGAGACCTCATAAATTGTTTACATAAATCGTCAGTGTGAACCGCTGAATTGATTTTGCCATGTCGTCTGTATGTCGCGAACTAGTCCCTCAGTTTTTCAGTTATCGATCCGAAATTTTGGACACGTCCTTTGCCCCCAAAGAAGCTGTCGGGAACAGCTTATCAGACCACTATAATATATACATAGCTGCTATACAAACTGTCCGATCAAAATTCTGTTCTAGTATGAAAACTTATTTTATTTGTGAAGGGTTTTATAGCTTCTGTACAGCCGAAGATAACGTTTTTTCGTTTTTCCTGCCATTAGGTTTAACTAAAAGAACATAATTAAATATTTAACTGCTTTCTAGAGCTTTACTTAGAATTATTCTTCATTGCAGATATTGAAGTGTATTTCAAGAGTCAACTCGGCGATCAGTTCAATCCTAGCGCAGCCAAGGTGAAGAGTTTGAAAAACAAATTAGCTGTCATGGCTTTGAATTCGGCGAGCAAAGCCTCGGTATATTATACACCGCCCGAAGATGATCTAAGGCGATCGAGCCTTCAGTTGCAGACTTCTCCTATACACATCAATTATATTAATGAAAATTTGGACCATAAGAAATTCGAATTGAACGGAACGAAATTTAGCAGAGAATTCCTCATGAATACCCCCATGCTGTTTGGCAGTTGTGGCGACGAAAACTATGGCAATGGCTTGACATCACTATCCAGAGCTGAGATCACTTTAAGTCAATTGAAAATAAATGATAAGCATCCGGCGGGTGCGGGTAGTATTGAAGATAATAATTGTTATGACGCCACATTGGCGTATAAGTTAGAACCAATGAAAACTGCCGAGAAGAATAAAAATGGCCACAAGCATGAGCAGGCATATGAGCGACTGGCAGCAAACGCAATACATGGCAGCGGCCGACGGCATGCGGAAAGACATGCAGATAATGCTGCGGGCGGAGACAACAATATAGAATTGACTGAACTCTGCGATTATAAGGATATGAACGATGTAAAGAGCTCCAAGTCGTGTCCGGCCATTTACAAAGTTTCCAAACAACAAGATGGCTCAACACTGCATGAGCTACTGACTGATAACCAAAGGGGGGATGGAAATTCGAACAGCACACGACTAAATCATGTCGGCGAGCCGACTCACATACATGAAACGGAACTCTTCCATAGAGCAAGCACATCCGGCAGTGGTGGCAAAGGTGGACGCAAGATTTGCAAGGAGAAGTTGAACATCATATTGGACGAGAGCGGCAAATCCACTCTTTACAATGGCGCACCACCATCTGAGGTGTGCGGTGGTGCGCGAATAAAGGATACAAAATATGCTTCATTCTCCACGATGGCGTCGTCGTCACAAAGCAAAAACAGTTTGCCAGATTTGAAGGCGTGCGACGGTGGCGACAATGGAGCGAGTGATTGTAAGTACAAGGAAGAGCTAAACTGCAGCGATTCGGTTCCAGCTTCATCGTCTGGGTCGATAACAACATCGAACTGTGACAACATTAGCTTCAGCAGTAATTCCAACAATAGCAGCTGCAATGGCAACCAACGTAGTGTAGATGTAGTTAATCTTACTTAGAGATTCATATTTTTAGCCATTATCTAATGCATTAGAAAAGAAAATGTTACATATTTAACAAAAACAAAAACAAAACAAAAAAACCAGAAAAACTAAAACAGGAAATCAATGAAAAATATTTATATTATGGAGATGAAGTGAAGTAATTGTAAGATATAACTGAATGAAAGATTTATATTAAAATTTTTGCGCGAAAGCGAAGTTATTATGAATACAACATAAAGGTAATATAAAAGTAAAGAATTAGATGATTTGTTTGCTCTAAAAATAAGACACAGATAAATTAAACACTATTTCGCAAAGTCACACAGCAAAAGTGTTGTTATACACATTTTAGCATGTATAAAAATTTTAAAATAAATGCAATCATTACATTATTTCCAACAATTGCGAAAATGAATGGCGACGCGAAATTGTACAACAGAAAGCTGACAGAGAAAATGTATGGATTATGTCGTCGAGCGTAACTTCATTTGTACTTTTCGTTTGCATGCAGACATATATGTATGTACATTTGTATGCAGGCATATTACTCTAGATGAACATTTGTGAGCTTCAAAACGAGCCTAAACTTGTATGCCCATTGGTAGCTTGATTTGAAAATCAGAACATGGCGTCCAATGAGGCACTTTCAATATAAACAAATAAATAAATTCAACATTCATCAGTGCTTTACGTTAGAAATCCAGTGTGAAGATTATTTTATTTCCGAAATAATACGCCCTGGGATTAAAATCTAAAACAAAAATTATTAAAGGAGGTTTAAAAATGGAAAAAATATAACGATTTTGCAATATTCTAGGTTCGATAAGTTGAAAGATAGGAAACGGAAGTAAATACGTATAAAATAGGTTGTATATATATAGTAAATTTCGATATCCGGACGTATTTTTGTTACATGGAGCATATATGGCATATGACTACATAGAATGTAGGCGACGCTGTGATCTGGAGGGAGAGACACAGTATGTATTATTTCTATAATAATTCGCCATGCCGAATTTTTTCTCACGGTTTTTTGTAAACCTACGAGTATTTACCTATTTCACGGTTTTACTTTTCTGCACTTGTTTTTCATTTTAGTTTTATAAATTTTTTGGAATAAATTCAAAATTCCATACGTAAATACAGGTTCATTTTAGAACATGTTATCGTAATACGATTTCGAAAATGTGAAGAGAACCAGAAAATCATGTGTTCAACTTGGACCCAAACACAGAATGGTCAGCGGAAATCGAGGCTTCGGACGCAACAGACTTCAGACATGCCCTAACTGCTATTCACAGTGGGGCCGTTAAGGCCTTCACCGACTCCCTCTCAGTGAATGGCGTACTTGGAGTTAAACCACCACCTATGGCAAACGAAGAGCTCGTGTTGACGCGAAAATCGAGAGTGACACTTGCGCAGCTTTGTTCTGGATACTGGTTAAACTCCTATGCAATGAGTCCCCGCATAATATTAGTCACCTTTCTCCATGCTCTGCTTACCCTATACATCTGACACCTTTCTCCCTATGGTCAGATTCCGTCGAAACAGCACGTTTCCTGGGCCGTTGGTTGACCTCGATGACAACTTATTTCGTCCTTGCCATTCCAATGGGAATTAGGTACATATTTTGATATAAAATTTTAGGAATAACAAAAAAAATGTAATTTATATATTAACTCAGTTACATTTTTAATGAATTATTTGCAAATCTGTTTTCTGGTAATCAAAATCACTAAACATACATACATACAAATTATTTAAGAAAAAATTAATACCAGCCGTTTCAAATTCTTTTATTTAAAGTACTTACTATTTATACTTAAACTCAGACTACATAGACACATATAACTATAATAATAAATTGGAAACTTCTATAGCAGTTCACATTCATTTATCGTCATTTTGGCGTACAACACCACGTTGACGTATACGTTCGAGCAGTTCCGCTTTCCATCGCTCTTCCGGCACTCCGTTGGCCCACTCAGGTACTACAGCATTTGGTAGTGTTATATTTGCCATGACATTTAAAATCTAAAATTTATATAAAATAAATACTATTTAACTTTTATGAACTTCAATTATTACCTGTGTGGTTTTATTATTATCTAATTCTAATTGTAATTCATGGGGACGTGGTTGACTCCAAACTTGTCTTTCGATTTCAGCATCAGCACTCTCTACCGGTGGCAAATTATCATTGACGGCACCATTTTCGACAGCATTCGCGTTATCTACATATTGCACTGTTTCTTCAGAATCCTCATCTATAGAGTCATTGTCATCCATTGATACATCGTTGAGATCGTTAACATCGTTGCCCGTCGCCAATGGCTGGTATCCATTATATGCATCCAGTGTGTTCATTTCATTGTCGCTATCATCACTAGGCACTGGAGGATGCTGAACATTTGTCTGTATTGCATGTACGTCTTCCTCGCCAGGATCTCCAGGTAGTTCAGGTGCTCCCATAGTTTATAAACGTTGAAGAATTGTTTGTAAATTAATAAATTATCTGAGTTGGACCAGCTGAATATGACATTTCAACTATCTATCTATTGACATCTCTGCAACCTAGTGTTGCCGGCTGATTCTTATTGGAATTGGACTATTAAGTATTAATAAGTGGATTCACACAATTTGTTATGAATATATTCTAATTTTTAGGGGTTCCCAATCCAATACGAATGCTTTTTGCTGCGGTCTACTGTAGCCAGCCTAGTTGAAAACGCAGATAGATGGATAATAACCAACTTTTCATGGCCGCAATTGGAAGAAGTTGACGTTGACAGCATATCATATGGTTCCAACGGGACGGAGATATTGCGAGAAAAGTTTGCAGATTCGATTATTTCAAGAAATTGTGACATTGAATGGCCTCCAAGAAGTTTCGATTTAACAACATTGATTACTTCTTGCGGGGTTATTTGAAGTTATTGGTCTTTAGCAATAAACCAGAGTCTCTTCAAGCTTTCGAAATCAATATTGAACGTGCTATTCGGGACATACGTCTCGATTTAGTGGAAAAAGTACTAGAATATTGTATTCGTAATAATCATCAATTCGATCGGCCAAAAAAAAGTCGTTGAGCCATTTGAATTATAGTATATTCAGTATTTTACATCACATTAAATTAAAAAAAAAAAAATAAAAAATATTTCCGATCGCAGAACAAGTTCCAATCCTCTGGTTGTCGTTTCTACATCAACCGAATACGTACATTAAATTTAGTTTTTTCGGACGAAAAAATTTTAATTTTAAGTGTGCTTAAATCGGCTGTTATTAGCAGCCATTTCTATTTACCACAGGATAACGACCCAAAACACACAACTTATCTTGTACGTGAATGGTTGTTATGGAATTAAAAATAAATCCATAGGTCCCGCAATCATCATACATTAATCCTATTCAAAATATCTGGAACTTTTTGGAAAATCGTATTCGAAAACATCGAATTTCATCGAAATAAGGCCAAAAAGCTGGATCATGGTCTTAGTGGGTCAAGATATCCGGAAATAATACTAGAAATTCAGTGGGGAGCTTACATCGATGTAATTTAATAGAACTAGGTGTATGTAAACTTTATTGGTCCACTGTAAGTATGGTATGAAGTACCCCCAACTTTTCTTCTACACGGTTTACTTTATTTAAAGTTACACGGTTGAAAAAAAAAGGTAAACAATTTTTAATCTGGTACGTTTTCAAATTCACTGTCTTATAATTATGTTTGTTTTTACCACACTTGGCACCATTGCTGAAATGAACATACATAGTAGTAACTGGGAACTCCCCTTATACGATGACTCTTACCTATACATTTTGTTCGCATGATAAAGGGTGGGCCATATAAAATTTTAAATTTAAAAAGTCTATTTTTCAAAGGTCTAACATTTATTTAAAAGGCTGTTTTATGAAATTTATTTGTGGAAAACAATTTCGGACAAATGACCACTACGGCTAAGTTTACAGTAGCTTATCCGATCCACCCAATTTTGGAGTACTTTCTCGATGGTTTCAGGTCTTATGGCAGCTACAGCAGCTTGAATCTCGTACTTTAGATCTTGAATTGTTTCTGAATGGTTGGCGTAACATTTATCTTTAACAGCTCCCCACAAAAAATAGTCCAACGGAGTTAAATCGCAGCTTCTGTTAGGCCAATTCACATCACCTCTTTTGCTGATTATGCGATTTTCGAATATAGGGCGTAAAAGATTGAGTAAGCGTTTGCTGTATGGCACGTAGTGCCGTCTTGTGCCCCAAATGCGGCAATTCTGCTTGTTAACGTAACCCTCGAGGTGGAAATGAGCCTCGTCCGAAAAGATGATTTTTCGGTAAAATTGACCATCCTCGGTTTTTTTTCAATATTTCCTAGTTTCTTCTAGTGAATAGCGACCCATTTCGTAAATTTTAGACTTTTTACTGAATATCTGTCACTTTCCGAATGGTATTTGACGTTTCCAATGTCGAAATATAGATAATTCAAATTTAAAACGTTAGATGGCCCACCCGTTATTTATATAAAATATTGCTTAACTAAAGTGTTTAAAGTTTATTAGCTCGCAATATTTTACCATATTTTCGTGCTATCAATTAGATTTGAACATTTCTGACCTTAATAAGTGGAAAAATTTATTTTATCTATAAGTTCAGCTTTAAAAATAAAATATTTGCCCTTAATACACGTACAGTTAAAAAAAAAGTCCTCAAATATTCGTAAAAGGCAAGCCATTTCTTTGGAAGTAAAATTAAAATTCTTGAACTGTGTGGACCAATAAGAACAAATGGGAATGAAATACGGAAATCTGTTGAAAGTCACCATTGGATAATATCTAAAGTGATGATACCGATTTTAGTCCACTTCGTCGCAAACAATTGCGCTTATTATCAAGTAGCGACGAATAATTATGTAGCTATGTCAATATTTTTTTCTTTATTTCTGTTATATTTTTCTGTTCTTAATTCTGGATAACAGATTTATTTTGTTTTTTGCTTGCTCTACCAATTTTCACCTTTATGAATTATGTATTTTAAGTTTTAATGTTTAATAAAATGCCATGTGAACATACAAGTTGTATGCATATCTGAAATTTTATAATTTTCAAAATTTTTTACACGCTTTCGAAGTAAACATAGTTGTTTATTTCATCTTACACGGTTTTCAGATGACATGGAATGTATCCCCTATTTTACTATAGGAAACGCCTCTTTTTTACGCGTTTTTTTACACGGATTTCTGAGGAACGTATCTACCATGTAAAAAAAGAGTTGGGTGTGTATCAAAATGATCAGGAGATGATAGAAAATGATTCCTTTATGTCTCTCTGTTCATTCTATTTTAACAAAAGTTGGTACTAGCGCTTTCCTTGGTGCTTTAAGTTAGTAATGTTTGGTAATGATTATGCGAATTGCTGTTAAACGATGTCAGAAATGGTCAAAATTAAGTTGGAAAGGTATAATTTCGTCTAATACGAAGTTTTGAACTTAAATGCTGACGTTCTGATAGACTGTTCAGCCGTTCAGCATTAAATCATTGAGTGCTTTTACTTTGAAGAATATCACAACTTCCTTCACTATTCAATCAATAATGTAAAACAACAACAATAACTCAATCTATAAAATATATCGACAGCTTTTATGCAACAGCTTTTATTTCCTATACATTTGTAACTTTAATTAATATGAATAAAATACAACAAACAAGCCAAGTTAATACGGCTAAAACTCAGAGTTTAACTGAGGACCCGCCAAAAAGTCATAAGCAGCGGGTATTTGCGTGGTTAGAACTCATTGAAATAACCAATTTCAACGCCAACCAAAAAGACCCATATATGGAATTAACGCATTCCCATTCCGAGTTTTTCCACTCATCCAAGGAGCCTAAACATATGTTCAAGAAGTTTTTGGACGGTGAAGAAAAATGCATTTATACTATAATTATTGAACAGGATGACATGGAAGCTGCAAACTATTTCGCTGCAGAGCAAATTTGTGTGTTAATAAAACGTCACACGGCCTCAAATGAGAGACACTCCGTGGACGAAGACAGTTATGACTCTGAAAGCGACACGCAAGCGGAAATCGGTTACGACGTCGAATTTGAGGACAAAATCGACAATAAAAAGTACAACTATTTAGCAAAGGGATATATCGATATCCTTCAACTATTCTCCGATGAATGTATATCAGTTCAAATGGTTGTATTCCTTTACTCCCCCAAATGGGCAAGCGGCCGAGGCGCAATCAAGACTATATGGAATATTTATACTAAAATGCCACTTATGAAAACCTTGCGTATTACAAATCTGGCATTCATTAGTCTAGAATCTCTATATAATTTGCCTGAGGAGTTGTTGGATATGGCGGATGATATGCGTGTGGATATACTTTTTCAAGCCAAATTCGAAATTGAAGATTTGGTATTTGATGAATTTAAGATTTGCACTTTTAAAGTATTTCGAAAGAATATAATCAAAGATCAAACTATTTACTTCTGTTGGGAAAATCTGCGCAATATTAATGAACGAAGCCCACCCGACGTTAGAACCGGATGCACGAACAAACCGCAAAACTTTCTAAGGAATCTATTTTGCACTGAAGACAGAGAATTTAATTTCAATTTCATAAATATTTTCCACGATTATGCCTTAACATCGAATTCGACTGTACGATTTGTACTCACCGATGAGTTGACGGAAAAGCTCGAGCAAGTTATTGGAAACGATGAACAGTGTTTAGCTGTAAAAGTTTATAACATTAAGCGGCCGGAAGAAATATTGCTTCAAGGCGCTCTAGAAGCACACATTTTTCTTTATCCTAATGGTAAGTCATTTTCACTAAAAAACAGAGTCTAGATGAAGAAGGTTTGCCTCCTTGGTATTAAACGAAAGAGAGAAAGAATTCTTCAGCCAACATCACACTCCATTTGTGTCACTTTACAATAGATAAAAGTATGCTTTATAAGGAATATACATATGTATATGTATGTAAGTCAGTTGCTGCAAGAATTTTGTAATTTAAATGATGGAAACGGCTTTAAAGTTCTCAAATCTAGAAGTGATATTCAAAATTAATTTCAATCTAGGCTATTTGTTATATCTTTTAATATTTTTTTGGTTTGCCTACTCTACGATTCTAGTTTCCTTACCTTACTTACGGTTCATTTCCTTTGTGTTTACAGTGAATGCCTGTCGGTTTGCCGTCGCTTTGGATGACCCGGCCTCGCCTGCAAATTCCGACGATGATCATAAAAGAATGTTCGCCACATTAAATATTAGTTTTTATTCTCCCATAACGGAAAGTAGGGGCGGGCGATCTATTATAACCAAAAATATTGATAATATTGCGCCCGCCGACGAAGATAAATATGTATGTAATTCGTTGCTGCAGGATAATCGAAGTCTCTCTTATAAACGGGAGGATGCTTACAGAAAATTCAATCAAGAAATTAAATCCATAGCTATGAATATATTAAAAAATAATATTACTGATTATAATGACAGCAAATCATATGTGTGCTGTGAACTCAAAATATTGACTTGGAAAATTACGGATCTTATAGCTTATGATTTTAATGTACGAGTTCCGACGGAAACTAGTATCGAATTCACGGTAAGATTGAATGAATTTTACACCATTGCGCATTATACTCGTATATGAAATTATACCCCATTCCTTAATTTTTCCTTTTCATACATACTGTTGAAGTTGGCAAAACTCTTTCAACCTGAGTTCTTTAACAATGCCCCATTCTGAAGCGAAACTTTTAATCTGTAAGCCACCTATCAGTTAGATCACCGCTTAGTTATTATGGTCCATTCATTCTTAAATTTCCTCGCTTTGCGCGACAATGTATACTTTAATAACGCATCGACGAAAGAAGGGTTATGCCACAATGAACGTTTCGCTTTCAGCATTTATCCCTTAGAAAAATGGCGCCTGTTGCTTGGCAAAGCGTAAAAAGTTGAGAGTTCATCAACATTTTGCTTGGCCTTGCTGTTGTTCGCTTCGATATGAATGTACTCATACAAAAGTATCCATACAAATTTTCTGTCAAAACAAAGATCTGACGCAAAGCGAACCGTATCAGCCGTTAAGGCCCAAGTGACAATTCTAACCGAAACCTAGGCGTTCGTGTGATAGCTCATCGTTTTCTTAGGCAAAGGTCTTCTGAGTTGAACTGTGTGTATGTGTTAGTTTCCGGACTAATTCTTTTAGTGTATTTGAATTTCAATAGCCATGACTTACTGAGTAAAAACCACCGTATATTCTCAAGTTGAACAAGAGCTCTAATCGTAGATTTTTTTCGTGTGTTTACAGAATTTAATGACGCTTGTTTATAAGGAGTTAACACAACGCGTTTATAATATTTTAAATACGTTTGATAATAAGGCTATGTCAATCGATCAAGGTACAATTAAGGAAGATACAAAACTTCAAAGAAGAATGAGTTATATAAAACTACTCAATGAGGCAGGGGACAAGAAACTTGCCAATTTTCTTTTGGAAAAGGTAAATAACATCCATTTATATGTAAGTATAAACAAGTACGAAAGGTTTAAGTTCGGGTGCAACCGAACATTTTATACTCCTGCAACTTGTAATAGTCAAATCCAGTGAAATATCTTAAGATGTAAAACGTCAACCAAATAATCGGAATCTAAGCAAATTTATATATACAGGGTAGGCCATTTAAAGTTGACCCATCTGGCAACGCTGTAACTTTTAACAGCGCTGACAAATCGGCTAATGTCATACCGCGTTAGAAGCGTCATTCGAAGACAATTTATACCATGGAACAGTACACTCCAAAAGAACGCGCTGAAATTGTTCAGCTTTATATTCAAAATAACTTTTCAATTGTGTTAACTCAACGTGCGTTTCGCAAAAAAATTAAGTGAAAAGTGCTCCAGTTAAGAACACAATTAAGTCTTTATACGCAAAATTTGTGAACACCGGTAATCTCAGTAATGCCAGTCATGCATCCAGACAACGCACAAGACGTTCTGATGAAAATATCGAAGCTGTACGAGCCAGTATTGAGGAGACTCCATCGACATCGAGTTATCGCCGCTCTCAGGAATTAGACATCTCTCGCACCACTCTCCGACGCATAATTCATAAAGATTTGAAGATGTTTCCATATAAAATTCAAATGGCACAAAAACTAAACCCAGCTGATTATCCGCGACGCCTTAATTTTGGCAAATGGGCCATCGAAATGGCTGAAAACGAACTTGACTTTTGGCGAAAACTCATCATGTCAGACGAGGCACATTTCTCGTTGAATGGAGGCGTAAACAAGCAAAATTGCCGATTTTATGCCACCGAAAATCCTCAATTAATTGAAGAACAGCCTCTTTACGACCAAAAAGTAACAGTTTGGTGCGGTGTTTGCGCGAATATGATCATCGGACCGTATTTTTTCGAAGACGATGATGGAGCCACGACAACAGTCAATGGTGAGCGTTATCGAGCCATGATAACGGATTTTGTGATACCCATTATTCGCGAAAATGACATGGATAACTTCTGGTTTCAACAGGACGGGGCTACATGCCATACAGCTCGACCAACAATCAATTTATTGCGACCATTTTTCCCCGGGCGATTGATATCCGAGATCACCAGATTTGACGCCACCAGACTTTTATTTGTGGGGTTATTTGAAATCCAAGGTATACGCTAATAAGCCAAAGACCTTAGCTCAACTGAAAGCCAACATTCGACGTGAAACAGCCGCCATATCATCCGAAACATTGGCCAAAGTAATGGAAAATGTCGAAAAAAGAGTGCATTTAGCTGTCAAAGCTAAAGGTGCCCATTTACGCGATCTAATTTTTAAATATTAGCTGAAACAAATCCCCTTGGACCAAAATAAATTATTTTTGAAATGAACAAAAAACATTGTTTTCTTTTGTTCTTTTTTTTTAGAAACAAATGGGTCAACTTTAAATGGCCTACCCGTACATATACTATATATAGTACATAACGGAACCCATTACATGTAGTAAATGGGAGTTGGAGTGGTGTCGACCCAATTTTGCCTAATAACTATTATCACGACAAGTACTAAAAAAAGTGTTCCCAGACGAATGTTCGATAATTCTGATATTAGTTATATGAGGGCTAGGTGAAATTTTCGTCCAATTTTATACATATGTTGCACAGTACAACAGCTAATCTGGGGGGTGAGAAATTCCAAGTCAGGGTGATGGTACTAGGTCAGTATAGTAAAACCCTCAAAGGGTTTGGCGTTCGAATGTGTCAGTTTTTTTCATGACCTTTTAAATTTTTTCCTTATCTTGATGTTTTTTCGCTTAGTTGTAACATTTTGGCAAAAACGTAGTTTATCATAACTCGCGAACCACTTGTCCGATTTTGATGAAACAAATTTAGAAAAATTAAGAATTACAATTTCTATTTGTTTTTAAAGATTTATTGTTTCAAAAATTTAAAAGGTCATAAAAAAAAACTGACACATTCGAACGCCAAACCCTTTGAGGGTTTTACTATACTGACCTAGTACCATCACCCTGACTTGGAATTTCTCACCCCCAGACAATAATCCCAAAAATGTTCCACAGTGTTATAGGAACAAAAGTGCACTGCTATGAATAAAACACGTTCTGTAAATTTCATTGAGATAGATCAAATATTGGTCGATAGATGCAGTATAAAGTCACCAGGAAATTCGAAAATCTTTCTAATAGGTATATGGAAGCTCAGGGAATGTATTGACCTGATTCAATCCCTTTTTGATAAACAGAGTTACTATTGTGGGGAAAGGATTCTCTTTGAATTCTAATTGTATGTCCTATACATTCATTGATATTTTTGGTCAAAAGCCAACTATAAATACTGGGGTGAACATATTTGGTACCTAAAGCCTTGAACAGTTTTGTTTGGATTTGCTTTATTTTAGGGTGGCATACTCTACAGGCATTGTTCGTGCAAAGTTTTATACCGTTGTATTAACTACTTCTTGATTTGTGTACTGGAAAGTGAAAGAATCAAATGAAAATTAAAATTGTGCTACATGGGAACTGTAACATAGGAATCTGAGAAGAATTGGAAATACTTAGTCGAAATCAGTCTATCGTGTCCCGATACATGGGTTTTCATAAAATAGTGGGAGGTGTCCTGCTCATCGTTTAATTTTCACACCGTATTCCATAAGCCCCCACATTTAATGCAGAAAAAACAACGGTTTGGTGTAGTTTGTGGGCCGGTGAAATCATCGTTCCATATTTCTTTAAAAATGACAATCAAAGACGACTGTTATCGCGTCATGATAACCGACTATTTGATGCCTGAAATTGGAGCTCGTGATCTCGCGGACATTTGGTTTCAAGATCCATGGATTTATTGAGAGTGCATTTCGGTGGGCAGATAATACCACGTTTTGGGCCGGTCGATTGGCCACCAAAATCGTGTGATATCACACCGTTAGACTTTTTCCTGTAGGGGTATATAAAGTCTAAATTCTATGTGGAAAATCCCGCTTCGATTCAGGCCTTGGAGCAAAACTTCACACGAGTCAGAGTTCGGCCATCTGAAACTCAACCGCGGTCACCATAAGAGATATGGACATAAGTTTTTCGCCAAAAGTATCTTTGAATACATTTCATATATCCATAAAAAGGAAGACATTTGATCGAAACACATAATTTTTCTTTATGTTTTTAAAAATTGGCACTAGAGTCGTGTTTTCCTCAGTACAGTACCTAACTAGTTCATCATCATCTCAAATATTTCAAAATGAACAAAAATGTCAAGCGAAATCACCACTGAATCGGCTAAGGAAAATGTCTACATGGACTCTTGTTTTTCGAGTGGTATTTGCCGAAATTTGAAATTTTAGTTCTGTTGATGAAACTTTTTCAAATCACAATCAATTTACATTGATCATAAGACGAAATTGAAAGCGTATACGCGAATTGATATTTGTCGATGCTATCAGGACAATAGTCCTTAAAATAAGATATTCGATTGTTCGAAGATCAGAAAATATCCGCTGTAATTCTTTCTATGTATTGGAGTTTCGGTAGACGTGAATTGCTGAGTTATTTGAAAGTATCTGAAAATTATTTATTTTCAACACTATGGTGTTGTTCACTAGTCAGTTGTTTTACTTTTCTCTACTGAGGCGGAAAATTGTTAAAAATTTATCTTTGTAGTTCTCACAAACATATGCCGATAATTCGACTTGGCACTTTTGCAAATTTCTTTACGACATTGAAACCCTTAATTTCGACTCAGCGCTCGAGTACGCAAAGAAGCCAGTGAGAGAGGTTTACCATCGCGCACACTATTATACGTAAGTATGCCTATAAATAATGAATTTATGAATTTCAATAATTCTCGTTGTGATAACTTAGCGAATTGGCCGGAATTTACCTCAAATACATTCAGTTCAAAAGAAATGAAAAAAATTTTAATGAAGCTTTGCCATATCTGATCGAAATGCTCAATGAGTTTTCGATACAATTTCCGCTGGAATTGGAGCCATGGATACTATGGCATTGTATATATAAACAATGCGGTTATTTGCCCGGTATTGAGTTCACTCGTCTGAAGTATGAAAACCTCGTCAGCCAACATTATTGGGACTTCCCGAACATACCATATAGTCGTTTCTCCATCTATAACGACGTCTATGTACAATTTTACACAAAAAAGGGCCAATTATTATTTATAATCGTAAAACATTTCCTATGGTTAGGCACTTATATATTTGCCGATATTGTTTTTGATGCTATCTCAGACGAATGCACTCCCGCTGAGAAGTATATGTTTAAAAGCACCATTAAAATACTAACCGATGATTTAACAGAGGACTACACCATGCAGAGTTTTGACGACGATAAATCTATGGTGAGTTCGGCTAATTTGGTAGTTGGCACTAGAATCGTTGGAGCATTTTGGACTCTCAGTGCTATAGACTGATCTAATATAATGTTTGAAAGTTTGTTTTTGTGAAGTAAATTATTTTTATTAAACAAACTTTATACATATGTTCATTGTTTCCCAGAAGTTTCTTGTTGCATTCACGAATGGCAATATCGCGTATTATCGCGGCGAAATTAGCAAGGCATTAAGCTACTATCATCGAATTTTGGATAGTAAGGATAATGAGAATCAATGCCTAAAACTTGGACTACTGCGTTACGCCAATTTTCGTTACAATGAGCACAAACTTTTGGATGCCATAAAAGCCTATGAAAAATATCTATTTTTCGGCACAGGTGCGTTCGTAGCATATTACGGACTGGGTAAAGCGATGTACAAGGTAAGCGATTTACAAAACGGGTGGAGAAGTTTGAATTTATTTTTTATTTTCACACAGTTAAATCGTTTGCCAGAAGCTGAAGGACATTTTGCTAACGCTACAAACTATCCGCTACACATACCTGATATTTGGGCCTATTTAGCTTTGATCAATTTAAGGTTAGGAAGAATAGAAAATGCCTTGAAACTGTGGAAATACGCTCATGTGGTGAGTTTGCTATAAACATATTGCTGCAAAAGCGCTTTAACTAGAAACACTTCATATATATGGATACAATATGTTGAAATTTGGGTCGGTAGCGCTAAATGATTTCAAGGATTCCTACACGACCAACATAACTCACATAAAACCACAATTAGCAATATGATTACCTCTAGCCCATGTAGGGCCCTAGCACAGTACACTTTAAAATAATAATTGTCGCAAGTAAACATTCTTTTGAGGTCTGCGAACAGGGTTCAGACTGAGATTGCCGTGTCGAATTTATGCAATTTTGTCAGCGTTTTCCTTGGTTCATGACATATTTTGTCTCAAAATAATATTTTTTTTTAAATGAAGTGTCAAAAAAGTACACGGAAATTGCAAATAAAACTCAAATTATTTAATTACTCATCAATATTTATTTTGTCGCTTCCAAAGTAATACACTTATGCCAACGATTTTTCTAGTCCTTTAAGCACTTTTTGGGATGGTCTTCAGCTCCTTTAGTAAATTTTTGTATCTTTTTGATCGACTGAAAACGGGTTCCATGGAGCGCCACATTCAGTTTGGGGAACAAGAAAAAAGAATGGTTGATATTTATTGCGTTTTTTTGCTTTAAATTCGGTCACGCTCGTGCTTTTTTTGAAAAAAAAAAAAAATCTGCTTTATCGGGAGGAGTCGATTTTCAAGCACCGTTTCCTTCACTTTTTAAATATTTTCATCACTTGTAGAGGTCGAAGGTTGATCAGAACGAGGCATGTCTTCAACTATCTCTCGACCGTCGTTGAAGGCAGATCGCGTTCATATTTGGCATAGTAATAAGGGACAGTCATACCAACTTAGAAAAATACATTTTTTTAAATATTATTTACTTGGGGAATTCAATTACAATTCCCGGGTGAGTTTTTGTCCCAAATGCATTGAAATTCAAAATGCCTTTTAAATGTTCAGTCTAACCACTGATTTGTTAGTCTGGTGTTGTTAAGTGTATGATCAATTTTCACAAAGAAGACATAAACTAGTCCTTAAGGTTACACGATTAGACCTCGCTGTAACCTATTATTATTTCATAGCTTCTATTCTTTAAAATGAAAAGAAAGTTTAATTTATATTGTGTTAAAATCATTTTTTTCAATGTGGCGTAGTTTGTTTCGGTGCGTAAATGTACAGAGAGGATGGTTTTCCAACTTGTGAACACGCCACGTACGAGTATAGCTGGCCGTGTGAAAAACATGGCATTTCCAGATTTATGTCACACACTTCTAGAGACTATCCTTGCGTCCTGTTGATTGCATCTCAAATACAATTTTCCTTGGAAACTGAATAGGTGTGAACTGAAATGGCAAATCGTTGGAACTGGAAGAAATTCGTAGAATCAAGCATTCTGCCCCCTGGTATTCGATAGCTATCATTGATTACACACACACCATTGACACTACGCAATGACTTAAATGAAGTTGAATTGCGTACATTAATCAATAGCAACCGAAGGTAGAAGCAATCGTCGTTTTTCGGGTGGATTGTGTAAATTCGTCCTAAGGCATTAGTTGAGAACACACTTGGATGTCAATCTACTGGTTGGTCTTGCTATCTGCGTAACTCCATGTATAATATCAAGTAATTTCCGAATAGAGCAATGTTCCCGCAAACGGATCACTGACGCAAGTGGAGAAAAAACTCGTCAATGTCAATTTTGTTGCTGGCGGTGTTTCCACTGGCTGTACTGTATTCTCTGGGTTGCAATATACTCTTTGGCCATTCTCCAAATGAACTGCGAGATGCACAACAGTCGGAAAATGTTCATGAATTGCAAAAGTAAATATCTCATAAAATGCTTCATTGCAGTTCACGCATCGACCCATTTGATACCTGCTGATCTCATCTCGTTCACGGCCATAGCGGTTATTGGCCGCTACGACCTTTGGTGACATACTTGCAAACTTACTTGATCTATTTCACCAAACTGCAATACTCAACATTGATATGAGTTTTTAATGTGAATTAGACAATAATGGGGAATATGGTACTACATTCCATATGTTGTCAACGTCGTTATTCACACCTCTAAATTGAATGCTGAATGTTCTGTAATTGTCATGTAGTGAACGAGTTTGTGTTTCCGAAAGAAAAGCACGTGAATAGTGTTTCGTGCATTTATTGTCAGACATACACACCGAAGTGCGATTGTGATGTCCACAAGGTCCATAAACCAGATCACTACTTCGTATAATTCTGGATCTATCTCTGGTCAGGAATTTTCGATGAAATGATTTCATCAATTTGATCTGGTGTAATCACCATCCACCACCCTAAGAAGAATGTGTGCGTGCGACAAATCTCTTTTTTGCCCCTAAACAGAATACATCTTGCATCCAACAGCACCATATATACATACATATGTACGTTGCTTCAAGATAAAGTTCATCAAACATCATAGCTGTTGTTTGAAAAGTCGTGCTGTGACATCGTGACTCTTGCTGATTGATCACGATTAAATAATTCCGTAATCCATGGTCATTTTGCATTGCCAGTGAATGTAACAAACAAATCCGCCATTCCATAATTCCGCACGTACTGGTATATAATCGCATCCTGCGACTACTCGTGCATGTTTTGGGCTGCCAATGCATGTATAATTTATGTTGATGGTAAAAATAACGCCGAACGATATTAGTGCGACCCGACCTCTTCGTGGCATCGTAACAAATTTCAATCGCATTTGATCACTTTGTATGAAACACATAAAGTTTTCACTGAATAATTTTCAATAATTTACCTTTTGAATAGCTGAAATAAAGAAAGCAAACGACAGAAATTGAACGATTTAAATAATATACAAATAAATTATTTGGAAAACAAAACAAAACAAAAAAAATAAAAAAAATTTTGTATGGAAAAGTCACTTTTTATAAATTTACGCTCGTAAGTCCGTTAAAAATGAACATTTTATCATTTTTTTTACAAAGCATCCTCACTGGATTTCCTTCAAAGTGGTTCAGGCTATTTTTCATTTCATGTAACGTTTAGTCAGCTATAGCCCAACTTCTTTTTATATATAAGATGGGTATTTATGCAATGTGATGTGATATCATGCCAATCGATGTGACATCACGTCTCTTTTGTATGAGAATTAGAAAAGGGCTCTTTTTAGGATTTCCCGGCAATTATTCGATTTTTTTCTCGCCTTTTAAATCTTCCCTAGACCTCTACAAACGTTTCAAAACTAAGATAAGATAAATCCGTTCGCCGTTCTCGAGTTTTTGCGAGACTAACGAACAGCGATTAATTTTTATAAACATACTACATATATAGATAATATCAGAAGAGCTACTATTTATAAAAATTATAAAAATGATAATTTTTAATTCTGTGAAAGTTTTTCTCAGTTAATTTTTTCTCTTCCTAGAATGAAAACAGTACTATTTCCAAGGAAATTCTAACGGAATTGGAAGCATTGGACCATAAAATATTGGATTTATTTATTTGATATTTTATACATTCTACACATAGTACATAGTTATTGGACACGCATTTTATCATCAAAATGTATTTTGAAACGTTTTTTATGTGTAAAATATCAATGCATTTAAATAATCCAATTAAATGACGATACAAAATATTTGTCATTAATTTTAACTTTTGCTTTGAAGGTAAGGCTGAGATTCGCAACAAATGAAACAGGATAGATTTTGTTCTGATATTGCTTTGATGAAGAAACTATTTTCTTTTGGGAGAATTTAATACTATATCGTCACCTAAAATACAAAATAACGTAACAACATTTTCGGAAATTTAAAGGGAAAGGAACGAAACTCGTAATAAAATTGAATATGACGCTCATTTGCGGCAACGTCGTCATAACTCAAAAATAGTGATATTACAGAAGACGCATTTTTAGTTTTTGAATTGATGTATGTATGTATATTTATTAAATTTGTAGATGAAAGTAAGATTAGGGTCCAATTTGGTCAAATAACATCTGGTTAAGACGTCCATGTAAACTAAAGCTTGAAATGTACAATGGACTTTTTCTGTAGCTTCAAAAGTACTCCGAGTTTTTCTTATGACGTTATTGCTGCAAGAATAAGTTTTATGGTCTGACATAATTGAAATTGTGACGTTACTGTAAATAACAAAAAGATTTATAGCTCAAAACCTTTTTCAAATTCTGATTTATGACTGCATTATATTTTCGCGTTGCTAAACATTATAAGAGAAAAAAACATGGATATAAAATAAAATTTATTGCATTCATTGCATATTTTATTGTAACATAAAAATTAACATAAAATATTACTTCAGGTACAAAAATGAAGGAACATAAATTAAAAAATAAAAGCAAAAACATAAATGATAAAGGATTACAATTGCTCGGAAAAAGGTCTATAATACTCAGGAATGTGATTTTTCTGTATCAATTCTAGCAGATCTTTTTTTTGCAGTCCGCTATCTGAGGTTTTGTATAAAATGCTCTTGTCAGTGTAATATCCTTCGTGTTTTTCTTTTTAATAATATTATTTGCCACCTTAAATTCGTCATCGTATTAAGATGTTTTAAAGAAAATGGTGTTTGGTGAATCGCGCCGAACTTGCAGAACCACCACTGTGGAAATTTTTACCTGTGCCATATTTTGGAGTCCCATTTCAGTTGCTAAAGCCTTCATATCATAGAAGTCTTCAAAGCACAGTTCCGTAACGTTAAATGGCTTTCCAGTTTTTTTGGCTGCACGAATTGCAGATATGAATGACTCTGGCGTGTATATTGGACCACCTTTCAGCTGTCGTTTCACTTGACGTTCAATTAAAGAGTGGGCGGAATCTCTCTCGTTTTGTGTGTGGCCTTTGATCAGTTACTTATGAGTTATGCTTTTTACGTTGAGATGAGATATGGCGTAGAGGTAGAGGGCCACCATGAACTTATTTTTTTGCTGGCCCGCACAATTATCAGAATAAAAGATGAAATCTTCATCACCTGACAAAGCTCTTTTATTCAAAAACCGAAGAACACACGAACCCAACTCGTTAAAACCTCTATGCCCATTGGATTCATCCCAAACAAAACATTCACATTCGTTACTCTTTAGATCGTAGATTGTAAAATTAAATACTTTAGTTTTGATTTATAATAAAAAACTGAGACATCGCCCTTAGGAATCTGCTTGACGGCTTGTAAATCGTACACTACCACATTATTCCTTTCACTTCCTCCTTATCATACTTCTTTTCCTTTCTGTATAATTCTTTCTCTACGATATGCTGATTATAATATTCTTCTTGTTTATTTTTTTCATCACCCTCAGCGATATCGTAGGCACAACAAGTTTCACATAAGTCTTTTCTTGGCGTAAAGAACGAAATATTATAATCTTCTGTAAATATTCGATAAAACATTACATAGTTAACAAACGGAACGTTTTTATCTTTACACTGCGCGACGTAGTCTCGGTGAATGTCCGCAATAGATTTGCTACCATCAATAAAATGTTTACTGGTGTTTGCACGAGTATAATGACTCTCGATTTTAGGGATTTTATCGATAAAGTTTTTAACACCTTCCTTCAAAACTTCATGAACTTTCCTTTCTTTTCCATGTTTTCCTCGACAATCCTCCAGCAGTAAAACATTTGCCACCTTATTTCGTTTCTCCTGCACAGTTCTTATTGGGTGGTCATTAATATTTAAAGTATTTTTAAAAAACAATTTGCATACTCGAATTTTCTGTCCATTGAGATGGAAATAGAAGGCATTATTATTGTCCCTTTTCTTTCTCGTACCACCTTCACGCACATACCGATATTTAGGCTGAATGACCATCATACTATTCTGAATAAATAGTCGCTGTTTTTCGTACATCGCCAAATCCCAGTATGATCTAAAAATTACCATCCGTTCCTCTTCTGTAAATTTTTCAAAACATTTCAGCTTTCACTTCTCTGTACATGGAGGTTTCATTTTTCTCTCTTTTCCAACTTTTTGACACGTATACCTCATTTTGTATTCTTTTCCACTATTTCTTAACTTTTTGTTTACATTCCTTACCCAGTTATTCTCATTTCGTTTACGCTTTACTCCTTTTTTTAGTGGACTCGTTAAGATCATCGGAGTTTCGACACCGGTGATGTTAGCCTCAGAAGTGTCTGATGTCGAATTTGCTTCGCAGTGACTGTTACTCTTCCTGACAATATCGGGTGGAATGTATGTAGTATCACGTACAGAATCGTCATCTTCAGAAAATGAGCTCGAGCTTAATGAGTCTGATTTCATTTCAGCAGAAGACACTGTTGATGTACTTTTTATCTGCCATTCTTTATCATTTCCTTCTTGTTTTTTAAAAACCATTACCACCATTTTAACGGATCGAGAATTAGATTCCAGGATCTTTTTACTGAAAATGACAACAATACTAACATAAATGGAAATGATTCATAGCAAATTATTTATATTAAAAAAATATTTAGTGCAAGAATGTCATAACAGCGAATAGTTCTTTAATGCACTATTGCTGCACTAATACATCTTATTTGTAATAGTGTTTTAAAACAAAATATTACTGAAATAAAAATTATATTTTTCTACAAAAGCGTCAGAACACTGCAAGAATTCACTCAAATTTTTACACAACGAAAGAGATAGAAAAGTGATCTTACCTTTTATTAATATTTTCACAAAACGAAATATGGCACTTTTCTTGAGAACTTAACGATGTTCACCCCACAAAAGCCGACGCACAACTGAGATAATACGTTGTTACAAATAAGACGCAATAGGATATGTAGTTAGAGCAAAAGGCTGCTATCGCAATGCTGCGTAAAATGTTAAGACCTCCGGTATATTAGTGATGTTAACTCAAAAATTGGATTTTTTGAATTATGACGACGTTGCAGCAAATGAGCGATGAGTGAAACAAAATTTAAATAAGTATTGGTTAAATTGTTATTGGTTGATAGCAGAACCTTAAAATGTTGGACATATATAGTAAGTATGTAATCTGAAGTAGTGGAGCGTAATCAATGAAACACTCAATTTCAAATTGTTCGATCATACGTTATTTAGCATTTTTTTTATAATATAAAGTAATAATACCCTTAACTAAAGTGGCCCTTTTATAAATACATTATATGTTAGCTGACCACCGATATTTTTTATCGGTTGTACTAAATCAAAAAAATATCTTTATATCATTTCGAAACAAATGTATATGTAGAGGGTGATCCAATTGAAGTTAAGTTCCGTGAAGAAAAAACACAGAAACTTCAAATTTAAAGGGGGATGTTTATTATCATTCGAAAGAACATTCTTTGGCATTTATATTTTGTAGATTATTTCCTTCAAATGTTGGCCGCGGCTACGTCTCAGATGGTCCATCCGTTGAGTGTAATTTTCGATGACTCGTTCGAGTATTTCAACTGATAACTGGCGAATGACACACGTGAAGTTTTGCTCCAAGGCCCAAATTGGTGCGATATTGTCCGCATAGACTTTAGACTTTACATATCCCCACAAGATAAAGTCTAACGGTGTGATATCACCAGATCTTGGTGGCCAATCGGCCAACCCAAAACGTGAAATTATCTGCTCCCTGAAGTTTTCTCTCAATAAATCCATTGATTGAAGCGATGTGTGGGACGTGGTCTTTTCGATTCAATAATGAATGCTGGGTCTCAAGAAGGGTAATGGTGTTGTGTATAGTACGCTCAGTAGGCCGATTATCAGAACGTGAGTTTTCTTAATAAAATTGAACGATTTGTAAACGTTATTCAGGCGTAAACATTTCCATGATGAAATGCCAAGCAATACTGAACCAAAATGACATGACAATTTGACACGACTTACGCGTGATCTGTCCAAAAAAGTCTTTTGAAAATAGTACCTCTACGTGGATCACCCGTTACAATTTCATATCATGTTGTTCTTTGTTTGTATTACCTTTGAATACCGTTACTTTCCCTACATGTTTTAATTCTTCTTTTAATAAGCGGAAGTAATAAATAGATATTTTACAGGGTTTGTCCAGAAAGTAATAGAGCTGATTTTCTTCCGCCGCGACTGTACTTCGGAGCATGCGCTCACCGACTGAATTCGGTAGAGGCTGATCCTAGCTAACGAACGAGCAATCCAAAAATGCAGCGTTCGTTAAATCAGAAGTACGCGACTAAATTCTGTGTGAAACTCGGTAAATCTGCGACAGAGACGTTTGATATGATCAAACAGTCTTGCCCAGATGCTGTTTTAGCAAGAAGTGGTCTGTTTCGGAGGGCCGAAAAGAGGTCGCTGATAAATGAGCAATTCAAAATGAAAACCATGAATTTATCCCTCCTGGACAAACCGTCAACGCCAATTTTTACGTGGAAGTTCTCAAAAGACTCAAACGAAGAGTCAATCGGGTCCGAGGAGACATCGCAGCTGATTGGAAGTTGCACCACGACAACGTCTTGGCTCACACCGCTTTTCTTATGAACAGCTACCGAACCAAGGCCGGCATCCCATCGCTACAGCCCAGATGTGACCCCCCCAGACTTTTTTGTCTCCTTGCCTGAAAAGGCGGATGAAAGGGGATCCAAGCAGCATGCACCTCGGCTCTCAAGGCTATTTCGGAGAATGCCTTCCGTGACGCCTTCAATGCTTGGAAATCGCGCTGCCAGCGCTGCATGGACGCAGAAGAAGTCTATTTTGAAAATTTTTAAAGAGTTGTAATGACAACAAATTTTTTTAAATCGACTCAGTCCTATTTCCTATTGATTGTTTCGGTAGCGATCTAATTTATATTTATTGTATCTACTGGTACAATCTACTCAGTTCGTATTACTTCGCATCGAACAAATCTACTTTCAGTCAACACTTGCAGCAATTCTCAATTTAATACATTTTTTAATAGAGAAAAAGTTGATATTTCCGAAAAACGGCAAAATGTCAATGTCTGAGGTAAAATTATAATATTTGCGAAGATTTCATGAAATAAACATTTTTCATATTTTTTCAAGAATAATTTGGAAATTGTGCCACATCCAAAACGCATATTTCTTTACATACAGTTGAAGATGATAGAGAATCTGCCGGCTATGGATGGGAAACTTGAAATACATCTGAGTCAAGCAAAGAATACACTCACTAAATTAGTGGATGTTTATCCAACGGATAATATTATAGACTTGTCGATATTTGATGAATATAAGCCCACATTTAGTCTAATGGTTGAACAAGATAATATTGAAGATGCAAATATATTAAGTGATAATCCATTATTACTAACCCTTTACAATCGTGTAATGGTTCGTGTGCCACCTGATGAGGTGTCCGTGCGTACGAGATCGTTGGAGGACGAAAAGGTAAAGCGAAAAGAGAGTGTTAAAGAAAATAAAAGACAGCGAAGACGAACAACGAAAAGTATAGAATTAAAGGCAGACATTGAAGAAAAAGTGGAAGAGGAAATCGAAGAACCGGAAATCTATGAGGAGCAATTACGTCCAATTGCACAGGGGCATATCGACCTATTAAGGCTTTATACCAAAAAGCGTGAGCTTGCCACTTTCTATACCATTTTGTATCAGATATCAATTTCGGAAGAGTCCTTCTCTTCATGCACTGCGGCTTGGGAGGTGTACGCATTGCTACCGTTACTAAAAGATATGACTTTCCACAATATGGTGCATGTCTCATTTGAGTCCATATTCAATGTTAAATCAAATCTGTCCGAAAATGTAGATTATTTGGTTGCCGATTTCTATTTCGAATCGAAAATGCCAAATGAAAACAATCAGTACGAGAAAGTAAAGTTTTGTACATTCAAACACTTTAACAAACAACTTGTAACGGCTACTGATGTACTGCTAGGTTGGGAAAACTTGAGAAGTGCTGAACCTAACAACTTCGATTGTATTGGCATCTGTTGCCATTTTTCCATTAATACCTTCAATATATTTCGTCATCTGGTGTATGAAGAAAACTCAAAAATCCATGCCAACAACGTTGATTTCAGAAATTCCGTAATATCCAGCAATGCAACTCACCGTTTTGTGCTCACCGAAGAATTCGCTCGAATTTTAGAAGATGTTTTAGCGTTCGATGAGCAACAAATACTAATTGAAATGTACCACATTGATAGCCCAGATGAAATTATTGTTAAAGGACATATTGATCCAGCAATCTTGCTCTATCCAGAAGGCGAGTAACAACAAAACATAACTTTTAATTTTAGCCATTTAAATATTTTTTTTATTACAGTTAGCTCTAAAAGGTTTGCAGTAGAGCTGTCCTCTACCGACACCAAACCTGTTAAACATTCCATAAAGCCCTCGTCCGCCAAGCTGAGTTCGATTCGAGTGCTTGAGGAGCCTACTTTTGCCATTATTTCCATATGTTTCGCAACACCGCTGACGGAATCGTTCATACTTACCACCTTGCAAGATACAAAACTTCCAAAGTTTCTATCAAAGTACAATGAGAATATAAGCTCACGCATGGAAGCTCATTACGCTTTAGAGAAAGAAATAAAAAAATTAATTTTGTATATCGTGAAAAATGATATAAAGAAACTGGAAGATGCTAAGGGGATATTATGCTGTCATAAGGAAAATTTAACGAATCAGCTTTTCAAGCTTATCTCCAGCGATTTTAATATCAAAAAACCAACAGAAGATGTTATAGAGTTCCATGTAAGTTTCCTCTGGATTTTAGAGTCAAAAATATCTACGTATACTTTCAATTCTTTGAAAGGTATTGAAGTATTTATTAATCTACATAATTATATTATGACAACCCAAATGTGCGTGCTAGATTTTAGCGAAATATCCCGAAATCTGACCAATATGTTTAAAATATGTTTAAAGTAAGGCCAAGGACGTAGTTAGGATCTGAAATAGGGGGGCGGCTATTAATTTCAATTTTTTTTTAACTTACAAATTTTTATGCAAGTAGTAGACGTCTAGGATTTTCTGAAAATTTATTGATGATTTTTTCTTCAATGAGCTGTTGATGTTCTTTCACAAATGTGCGATGCACGCTCATCAGACATAATCCAGATAGTCTCTCTTCTCCCATCGTGCTCCGAAGCCAAGTTTTAACTCTCCCAGCAGCTGCCCACCCCTGCACCTACCTGGCTACGTCCTTGAGTAAGGCCGGAGGTGAAAATTAATATGTAAATAACTATGTATGTGTAATTATGGAAAGATTTGGTTTCGTTTATCAATTGCTATTTGTTGATATATTTAAGAATATTTTACATAGAATCTAATTAAATTATTCGTTTGTTTTTCAGAATCTCATGACAACTGTGTACAAAGAAACTGTCCAAACCACTTATAACATTTTGCAAAATTTAAGAAACCATGTTTCAACGTTTTCATTTCCTGAAACTGAAATTGACAATAGAATCCTTAACTACCTTTCGATTGCTCAGTATTTTTCTGTGCTTGGGGAAGAATATTTCGCTAAGATCCTTTGCGATAAGGTAATATTTTCGTATAGATTTTCTAATGACCCTAACAGATTTTTGTTATCATATTTCTAATAGGCTGAAAAATTGGCTGCGGGGGATACTATTTTCAACTTCTTTAAACTTGTAATGGCTGTGGAAAAACTAGATTTTGAAAACGCAAAGAAATATTTTTCGCTCCCGAGTAATAAACAATTTGAGCTGGGTCACCACTTTACGTAAGTTCAAAGCATATGCATATCTACATATGTAACTAAATTTTTTATTACTTGTGGCTACTCTGTTTGAACCTTCAACAAAGAATTGATAAACCATTTTCATGAAGGATTTATACCCTGAACAGGGTATATTAAGTTTGCACCGATTTTTGTAGCACCCAAAAGAAAACGTCAGAGACCCTATAAAGTATGTATACATACTCGCACATGAAAATTAGCATGACGAGCTAAATCGATTTTGCAATGTCCGTCTGTATGTATATGAACTAGTCCCTCAGCTTTTAAGATATCGATCTGAAATTTCGCAGCAGTCCTTTGCTCAGCAAAAAAGTGCTCATTTGTCGGAACGGTCAACATTGGACTGCTGTAGCATATAGCTGGCATACTGTCTGAAAGATCGGAATAAAGTGCTTTTATGGAAATATTTTTCAACTTTTTTCATTTTGACTACTGAAAATAATTTTAAATTTTAATACATGTTTGTTTCAAATCACAGAGAACTGATTAAAATATATATAAATTATGTGGAAACTTTGGCTAATGAAACGACATTTAATCAAGCCATGGAAAATTTGATCGTCAGTCTTCGGGAAGAGGTTATTGGCTTTCCAAACGAACTCTGTTACTGGGTTTTGCTGCATTGTATTTTCAAATATTGTAATTATTTGCCAGGAACTAATTACACCCGCTGGAAATACGAACAATTAGAATTAGAGGTGGAACCAAAACTACCATTAATGCCAACGTCTCGTTTTATGTTAATGAATCCATATGAAATAAAGGCACCAATTACGGTTAAGGAAGCATTATTCCTTAAAGTGTTTACAATCCTGACCAGATTGGGATTATACAAATTCGCTGTATTCGTTTTCAAAGAATTGGAAATGTCATGCCAACCGTTTGAACGATACCTTACACTCACCACACTGAAGATACTCTCGAACGAAGTCCTTACCAATTATCAGCCAAAAACGTTTCCGGTTACCAAACCACTGGAAAAGTATTTCATAACAAACATAAATGGTCATCTGGAGTACAGTCGAGGCGCTATTGATTATGCAATACAAAACTATTGGAAACTTTTAATGAATGACCATGAAATATCAAGCAGGCATTATTTGTTGGCCTTGCTACGTTACGGCTTCCATATGCTGAAGATAGGTAATTATCAAGAGGCCGTGGAGGCATTTCAAAAATGCGACAGCGATGACACCAAACTTATTGCCAAATTTTACATGGCCAAAGCTTTATTTAAAGTAAGTATATATGTACGTATATGTATATGTATATGTACATTATACACATATTAGGTCTGAAAAGGAAATCTATTATTTTTCCAATCGATGTCTTTAGTAATCTGTATCTCGCGTTGTACGAGGTGTGTTCAAAAAGTATCGCGAATTTTGAATTTTTGCGGGTTACGTATATTCGAATATCGAATTTTTTGTGGCGTTATGTTGGTACTCATGTCTCTCACTTATGCCGACAAGCTCGGCCATTTTGAATGTTCATTTAATTGTTGACAGCTGTTTTGCTTGCACGTGTTTTGGATCGTCTTCGATTTTTACCTATTCAAAAAAATGGATCAAAGAACCTGTATCAAATTTTGTGTGAAAAACGAAATTAAGTGCGCGGATGCATTCCGAATTTTGACTGTGGTATACGGAGAAGCTTCCTTGGACCGAAGCAACGTTTATCGGTGGTACAAAATGTTCTCAGAAGGCCGATAAGATGTGAACGACGAAGAGCGTGCCGGACGCCCGAGCACTTCAACAACAGACGAAAAAACAGAGAAGTTGCTGAGGACCTAAACATATCGATTGGCTCGTGCCATTCGATTTTTATCAATGATTTGGGCATGAGACGGATCGCCGCGAAATTCGTACCACTTGCTCACTTGCGACCAAAAACAGCATCGCATGAACATTGCTAATGAGATGTTAAATTCTGTCCGCGACGACCCAAATTTGCTCCAGAGGGTCATAACTGGTGACGAATCGTGGTTTTATGGTTATGACGTGGAAACCAAAGCTCAATCATCTCAATGGAAGCTGCCGCACGAACCAAGACCGAAAAAAGCGCGCCAAGTTCGGTCGAATGTGAAAGCTTTGCTGATAGTTTTCTTCGATTGCAGGGGCGTGGTGCATCATGAGTTCTTGCCACAGGGAAGAACGGTCAATAAGGAATATTACCTGCAAGTTATGCGCAATTTGCGCTAAGCAATCCGCCAGAAACGCCCAGATTTGTGGAAGAACAAAAATTGGCTTTTGCACCACGATAACGCCCCTGCTCACACACATCGTTGCTTGTGCGCGACTTTTTGGCCAAAAACAACACACTAATGATGCCGCAGCCACCGTATTCCCCAGATCTGGCCCCCTATGACTTTTTCTTGTTCCCTAAACTGAAGAGGCCCATGAAAGGATGACGTTACGCTTCTCTTGACGAGATAAAGACGGCATCGAAGGAGGAGCTGAAGAAGATAAAAAAAATGATTTTTTGAAGTGCTTCGAAGATTGGAAAAACCGTTGGCACAACTGTATAATATCTCATGGGGATTACTTTGAAGGGGACAAAATAAATATTCATGAATATATAAATAATTTTTGAAAAAACACAAAATTCGCGATAGCTTTTGAACACACTTCGTATATGGTAAGTACCCACTGAAGAAACGTCTCAGCGTGTTCGCAAAATGGACGCTCATAGCCGAGCCGGGCATAAATGCGTGTGTTGTGTAAATGGGATAATAAGCTCGAAGCTTGAATGCTACAGAGTTAATGAAAAAAAACCTCATGTACCAAATTTCTATCTGCGGAACGCTGTTGAATTGCAACAAAATCAATTCCTTCTTGAAGCAGATGCTCACTGATAATAAAAGTGGATCATTTACGACAACGCCGTCGAATTGAAATCGGATTGAGTGTCAGGAAGCGTTTACAACGCGTTTGATGGGATTGGAAGATAATTAACTACTCCTCCAAAACTCTTGATTCGGACTTGTTATGCCAACAACTGGACCGTATAAAGTACGCAATCGTTCAGAAGTGGTCATCTTTGGCCAATCCAATAGAAGACAAATTGGGTAACTTCAATATATTTCCGGGTCACACTCATCGATAGTGGCCCTTCAGAAGCTACAGGACTTTGGTTGGAAGATCCTTATGCATCCACCTTGTTTGAACTCGGCTTCAAGTGATTACTACCTGTTCCGGTATATACCGAGTGATCTTGCTGGTGGAAAATACTCGTAAAGAGAAATTTATGAAAATCGACAAGTGTCATTATTAAATTATCTTTAAAATGACAACAGGTTATCGAACAAAACCGTGCATATTTCACCTCAAGCGGTTAATTCTAACTAAACTAAAAAAAAAATAAATGCAAAAATAATGTTTCCTTTTACTAGACCTTATATAATATGATATATATATATATAGGTATATTTATAACCGTTTTCCAGTTGAATAAGCTTGATGATGCGGAACGCGAATTGGCCACTTGTACAAATTTTAAAATTCATATACCGGATGTGTGGGGTTATCTAGCGTTGATCAATCTTTTGTTGAAGAGAAACTTCAAAGCCCTCGAGTTTTGGAAATATGCCAAAATTGTAAGTAGCTTAATTATACAGAATATAATGTTCCGAGCTAAATAACAGGTTATTAATTTGCCTCTAGCATCCCGATATTGAATTCAGCAGAGACCTTCAAGAGGATTTGAGAAATGTTGATATCCATGATGTTGTGCTTTATGTTGATAAACCCCCTGTAATTCCATGCATGACATTAACGTAGAAGAAGATTTCCATTATATTGCATTTACATTTTCATTTTGTAATTTATTGTGTTTAATATTTCCTCGTATAAAAAACTTTTCTACAATAGAAATATGCTCTGAAATTTGTTACTGCAGTATTGAACGACGATTGCAACTAGCAAAGGTTTCTTGCTATAATTCAGAATGGTAAGCCGTAGCCGTAGTCTTTAATCTCTACACCATATGGATTTTGGCATTATCAAGATGTTGCTGCAACTGGTACTTGCATCCATGAATAAATAAACGATATACATTGTGACAAAGGAGCACGCGGAAATCGTAATAAAATTCTCCAGATAAATGATATTTCAAAACCAAGTAAAGAAGGACTAACTTCGTGTGTAACCGAACATTTTTTACTCTTGCAACTTGTAAGAATCAAAGCCAAGAAATACTTTAAGGTGTAAAACCAATCATATGGAGCATTTTAGGCGCAAAGATACACTTTTATGAGTAAAACACGTTCTCTTAGTTTCATTGAGATAACTCACATATTGGCAGATATATGCGGTACAAAGTCACCCGAAAGTTCGAAAATCTTTATATTAAGTATGTGGGGGCTAAGGGAATTATTGATCTGATTCGATCGATCCGATTCAATCCATTTTTGACATACAGACATACCATTGTAAGAGAAGAATTATCCCCTAATTTGTTGCCATTGGCAGACATTTTCGATCAAAAGTCAACTATAGGTACCGGGGTCTAAATATTCGATACCTAGGGGCTTGAACCATTTTTATTGGATGTAAACAGTTTTTGGTCATAAAATGGCAAACACTAGAGACATTATTCGTGTAAAGCTTTATTCCGTTATATTAATTACTTCTTGATTTGTGTACTGCAAACAGAACGAATCAAATGGAATTTAAAATTGTGCTATAATGGAAGTAGGCGTGGTTGTTGTCCGATTTCGGCCATTTTTACAATGTGACGAAAGAATGTAAGAGGGTCCCGAGATATGGGATTTCACCAAAAAGTGGATGGTGACACACCAGCTCTCATAAAGCCTTCTCATACCATTTCGGAGGTAAAATTTGATATCTTTGGCGTATTTAGTTATTGAGTATTAGTATGGGGAGTGAATGGAGTTATCCTCTGATTTCATCCATTTTCAAACTGTCGGTAGAAGTTTTTATAATATTTGCGCTTAGAAAATTTGGTTGTTGTGGCTTTAGTAGTTAAGGAGATATGTACACAGAAATTATTAGATGGCATGGTCACGCACACTTTTTCAAAAGATTTTGCCCACAGGTGTCCCTTGTTACTGCGATCCTCGTACAAAATTACAACTTTATATATTAATTTAGTGCTTAGTTATATGTTTTCGGTTAATGGCGGTTTGTGGGCGTGGCAATGGTCCGAATACGCCCATCTACAAACTCGACATTTTTTTTGTACTAAGGAACTCACTTTAGGTGAACAAAACTATAATACTCTGTAGCAACTGGTTGCAAGAGTATAAAAAGGTATTTTGCTAAATTGGTAGGAAGACCTTCGACCTATTCAACTGATGAAAAAATAAAAAATGAAGGATAAGGTGCTTCAAAATCGTCTGACAAATGTTAGTGAGATGGTAAGAGAGCTTTACCTCTAAAAAACAGATCAATAAAGAATTCTATTTGGTCATATTGAGGCGCTGTGTGAGACCATCCCTCGAAAACAGCCGGAATTGTGGTAGAACAATTCATGGATATTACACGGTATAATACATCCTCGCATCGAGACACGATTTTGACTGAATTTAAAGCCATAAATACAATGAATACTATCGATCAACCACCATGTTCCCCAGATTTAGCTCCATGTGATTTTTTCTTGTTCCCCAAACAGAAATTTCCGCTCTGTGGAATCCGTTTTCAGTCGGTCGTAATATTTTGCATTTTACTTATAATTTTTGGGAACTTTTGTTAAAAGCCCGCTTTGCCGGTTATTATATATGTATGTTTGGCAGTTTAGAAAAGAATTCAACCACAGAGATTTTTACATCTTTTCGATTATAGACCACTGATATTAAATTCGTCTCGCTGTCTTAATTATTTTGATATGCATCTATAATTCTATATCTACCTCGGTTAGTCCACTTGACAGTGTTGATGATGAGAAACTAAACAAACAGTTCGAAGGGATGACAAAAGCCAATACGAAATGGGAAGCTTACAGCTTCGGCGTGAGATCAAGAGCTTTAGTTTTATAGTAGATAAACAGAAATACCCTTTACTAAACAAAACACAACAAACATGAAGTATGCTATGATTGAAACATTAAAAGAAAAAAATATATACAAATTAGCAAATACCGAACATTAATTCGGTAAAATATATTTTTTTATTAAGTAAACCATTATAGTAAGGGAAAACAGGCAAAATGGCATCAAGTTCACAATATAGAATTAAGATGGTTAGTATCCTTAGCGACAAGGAGCTGTTACGGTATCAGGAAGTCTTAAAGAAACGCAAAAAAGCTAAATCAAAAACAATAAATCAGTCAGTGGAGGCGAGCCCAATATTGGAACAAGAAATTGTGCCGGAATCGAGTATTGAAAAGAGGGGATCACATAAAGTGTTTATGTATTTACAACTTCAAGACATCGTAAATGTTCCGTATGCTGATAATAAAAGGTTCTTCATTAGTTTGCGCCACAATAATACAAATTATGCCGAAGAAAAGGAGTTGGATGAAAACACTAGATTAAGCGCCTTCGCCATACCGATCGAACAATACAATATGAATGTAGCTAATGCGTTTAGTGATGAGCCGGTCGCTATTATTTTAACGGTAGTTTCAGAAGAGGAAAATAACGCAACCGAAAAAACAATTGCCCAGGGGCAGATTGATTTGATACATTTTTTCACAAATAAGCGCACCGTAGTTAGTACCGAAGTTTTATTGTACCCAACATCATTTGAGCATATTGATTTGGAAATGGGTACTTGTAAAACCGTCTGGCATGTGTATTCTCTACTGCCATTAATGAGATATGAAGATTTTAATAATATGATCTTCATAACAGTCGAATCCATATATAATGCGAGCTCTGACATAATGGATATAGCTCAGAGCTTGGGTGTGAGCCTATCATTTCGTTCCAAATTTCCGAATGAAATGAACGAATTCGATACGACAAAAATATGTACCTTTAATTATTTGGACAGAAGTCTAATCATTGACCAAGATACCACATATCGCTGGGCCAGTATTTCTATGGATGAATCACACAACTTGGGTCAATCAACGGATTGTGGTATTTCTCTATATAAATTATTCAGTGATTTATTGTGTACAGAGGGCGTAGATTTCAATTTTGATAGTATATCTATGGCTAAAGAAGAAGCAATAATTTGTAATTTGCTACGTCGCTACATCTTGGATGAAGTTTTAAATAATATACTGGAAGCAGTGATTGTTTACGACGAACAGGAACTTATAATAGAGGTGTATGACCGCGGTAAACCAGACTCCATTCTCTTAAGGGGCAGTATAGATCTATCAATATTTCTATATCCAAATGGTGAGTACTTAATTTACTCACGAGAAAATATTTAGACAATTTCGGAACACTTATAATAATTTTAAACTTTCAATTCGCCCCGCTACCAACTTACTTTTACAATAAATACATTTGGGCTTTCTGAAGAATATAGATAAGTGATGCCCAACTCTGATATCACTTGAAATTGAACCTACTTGACTTTGACAGAGACTGAATGGGGTAGAAGGTCAGATTGAAGTCATACCAAAACAGTTTGTGAACGGAGTCGTTCGAAAACGTCGAAACGTAAAAGGAAAGGCAAAATTTAAATATTCCTTGTCACAGTCAATTTTAGCCCAAATGCTTGCTATGTATACGACCGTGTTCACACACTTATTCTTTTATCGCATTAGTCGACCTATTTTCTGTATTCCCTTTCATATCTCACTCTCAAATTCTTGTACGCTTTGTTTACGACTTCTTTCTATTCCTTTCCTAAAATATTTGTATTATAACGGGTGATCCAAGTAGATGTCCTTTTTTCAATAGCCTTTGTTTGAAAGATCGCGCTTGAGTCGTGTCAAGCTGTTATGTAATTTTGTTGAGTATTGTTTGGTATTTTATCGTAGAAAGACTTACGCCTGAACAACGTTTAACGTTTGTAAAGAATAAAGATTATTGGATAATACTCGACCGAATAGACTACGTCCAGCACACAGTGAAGAAAATAAAGCAACCGGGAAGAGTCGATTCGGGACAGTTCGCAGCAACTCGGACTGATGTATGGAAGGACTTGGCGTATTTTACGTCGAGATCTTAAATTAAAAGCGTACAAAATACAGCATATGCAAGAAATAAAGCCGTTCAACATCCCAAGCGACATCGCTGCGCTCCATGGGCTGATGAAAAGTTCCATGAAGATCCGACGTTTTTGATCCAAATTTTTTTCAAATTTTTTTCAGCGATGAGGCTCATTTCTGTGGATAATTTCACATTTTAGGCCGATCGATTGGCTACCAAGATCGTGTGATATCACACCGTTGGACTTTTTCTTATGAGGATATATAAAGTCTTAAGCCTATGCGGATCATGCCGGTTCGATTTAGGCCTGGACTCATCGAAAATTGGACTCAACTGATAGACCATTTGAGATGTAACCGCGGCCAGCATTTAAAAGAGATAATCTTCAAAAAATAAATGCCAAGGAATATTCTTTCGATTGGTAATAAATACTCCCCATTAAAAATGAAGTTGCTGTGTTTTTCCTTTAGAAAAGTAGTGAACCTCGAAATGGATCACCCTTTATTACGCATAATTGCTTATTTTACGTACAAAAAGTAGATAATAAAATTAAAATTTTCAAACATATTGTAAATATAAAGTTAAACTCAAAATTAAAGAAAATTAATGGAAAGGAATTCGTCTTTCTTCGTCGTTCTCTCACCTATAAAAAACACCGTTTGAGCAACGAAAATAGTCCTCATGTGAAAGTAGCCAAAGAGTGCCACCCGAGCGCGAGTGCCAAGTCTTTTCGTCTTTTCTTCCAACAAAAAACGGTTTGGGCGAAGAAAGAGTCCATGTGTGAAAGGCCATTAAAAATGGTCGATTTCGAAGGACATTTCATATAAAATGGGAGATACAGTGGCGTGCACAAATGAGTACATAATTCATTTCTTTACTTTTCTGAACGATAAAATAAGTTATAACAAAGAAAATAAAATCAAATATTTTTTCGTTTATTCGTTGTTCCATTCTAAATAAAACAACCAAAAATTCAAAACATAAAGCAACAAATTCATAGAGATAAAAAACTATAACAAAAATAACTCGCATGTACTCAATTTTGCACTTTTCAATAAAGTTGTTAGTGGAGCACTTTTATAGTACTTGGTCCATAACCCTTTATTTTTTAGTACCATATTAATACGCTTTGGCATGCTTTCAACCAGTTCCTGTATTATTTCTTTTCGTACATTCTGCCACTCTAGCTGTACTCGTGCCCACAGCTCTTCTAGGTTTGATGGAGCTGATTGGTACAACCCCTGCCGTCTTCCCACGATTGACGATAAATTCTCAATCGGATTGAGGTCGGGGCTTTGGGCTGGCCAATTCATCAGATGAAAATTTTGCTCACTCAACCATTTTTTCACTATTTTCGCAGTATGCTTTGGGTCACCATCCTGCTGAAACACGACTTCTTCTTCAGGATAGGCACACTTGTCAACGAACTCGGGAAGATGAGTCTGCAAAATGGTGAGGTAGTCTTCTTTCTTCATTATACCTTCAATTCTGTGTAATGGCCCAATATGCCACCAAGTAAAGCATCCCCAAACCATGATGTTTCCACCACCATGCTTCACAGTTTGCTTGACGTGGTGGCGTGGAATGGTATCACCAGGGCGACGCCACAGTACTGCTTACCGTTCGATTGGAAACGATTAAATTTTGATTCATCTGACCAAATAACTCGTTGCCAGTCATATATCGTCCAATTTTTATGCTCTCTTACAAATTTCATTCGCGCCTTTTGGTTCTTTTTGGACAATGCAGGTTTATTTTTTTTAACGGCTGAAATATAGCCAATGTTGTGGAGCGCTCGTCGTGCTGTCCATTCACTAACGTGCTTATTTTTGGCAACTAAAGTATTTCTCGGTGTAATGGTCTTGTTCTGCCTCATTTCTGCCATCATAAGACGTGCATCCGCTTCGGTCAACAGTTTGCGGCGGCCTTTGGTTTGCTCTTTGGGAGCAGTATGTCGTCTTTTTTGAACGCGAATGATCACAGATTGACTAATATTTAACTCCTTAGCTATTTCCCGAGATGAAGCACCATTATTTGTTAAGGAAACTACATTATTCTCCACATCACGCGATAACTTTTTCATTTTTTTTAAATACAGAATATTATTGCGGTACACTTGATATAACACTTTATTTATTACTAATCACACGTTTTTACACATAAATTTGCATTACTGGTCGTAGACGATAGCAAACAATTCAAAACTAACGGTATAAACTGGCTTTATGCTGAGTACATACAAAAGTGCAAAATTGAGTACATGCGAGTTATTTTTGTTATGGTTTTTTATCTCTATGAATTTGTTGCTTTATGTTTTGAATTTTTTGTTGTTTTATTCAGAATGGAAAAACGAATAAACGAAAAAATATTTGTTTTTATTTTTTTTGTCATTACTTATTTTATCGTTCAGAAAAGTAAAGAAATGAATTATGTACTCATTTGTGCACGCCACTGTAGCTGTTCTGTTGTGGATCGCAATTGAAATCTCCGCATAGAACGATTGGAGTCTCCAAGTCTGGCTGAGAGTTTGGTATTAATTTTGTTAAGTTTGCTGAATATGGCAGGAGTGATTGATAACGACATAGCTAAACAGCTTCAGCCAACGCCTTAGGATGTACATATATATACGGCACCAAGGATAAACAGCGTATGATATTCGACTTTAACGTCCACCAGGCATATGTCACCAATATTATGTTTTCTCAAGACTGAATTTCCGCATGACTTGTTAGCATTTACGATGATTTTGTTACAGTTCGTGGAACTTTGTAGGTTTCGGTCGATTGCAGAACCTCCGGCTGCAGAAACTCGCACCGACAATTCAGATGAGGTAGACGGACAATCTGTACGATATTCAAGTGCGGTGTTATTACTTGCTCTTAGTTCGAAGCCATTGATTATCACAGTGTTCCCGCAATTCATGCAAGTCTCGCTAATTACCATATAATCCGAGTTCATCAATAAATTATCGCTTTCAATATCTCCTGCATGGGCAACCAAACTTTGTCCATTGAAAGCAGATACGCTGCAAGATAAACCAAACGGATTGGCTTCAAATACCGTCTTGAAGCGTTTGTCCGCTGAACGCCAATGGTTTTGCATTGCTTCACTTCTACTGACATTGACATCTCTCAGTTCCGTGGCAGATCCAATAGACATATCGATTGTCTGTTCATTCGTTACGTCCATAGGTATAGGTATTCCAGTGGTAGAGGTACTCCCGAGGTCGGCAACAACAGCTTTGCGACGTTCCCGAAGCCGTCTCGCTCGCTCGACGCCGGACATTGAGGTACCTATGCGTGGCCCATAGCCCCTTCTTTGTAACGATAGCCGTAATTTATATTTCTTGGCTCTTGCACGAGCTGAGGTCGACATAGCAAAAGTTTATATACTATATTTATTATCACTTTCTGGTTATTTTAAATATAAATACTGTTCAAATTAAATTTATTTTCGTAAAAATCAAACGGTTTGAATAAACTTGACAAACACACGAAAGAATCACCGCGCTGAAAAGTTGGAGTCACGACGAGAGCGCCGGTTTCGCACAGTTAACGCAGTATGCCTCCCCCGCCGCCCCGCTCGACCACGACACAAACTCAATGTCATAACACGTAACTCGTATGTTTCGGCGCGATTTTAAAGACGTTTCACGTCAAAAAAAGTTGGTGTAGATGGTTTTAGAAAGAATACCTAAACATTTCCTTTGAAGGAAAGTATAACGCAATTTGAATTTGTCACACACTTTTAGTTCCGACGAAGCATCATATTTTAGAGTAAATTATTAATATTTCTTCGTTTTAACATACACACATATGTATCTATTCCTAATAGTGAACGCCTGTCGTTTTGCCGTACATTTGGAACCTGTCGAAGTGACGAACTTTTCCAACGACGAAATCCCTATAAATCCCTACCATGAGGAGGGCAAAATCACATTTGGGATCGTAAATATCTGCATATTGCAGCCCATAACGGAATGCCAAATGACACGCGATATCTTTAGAAAACACTTAACACCTGAGGAAATGAAAACTTGTGCACCTAAAGCTTCTGCGGCAGAAATAATTCCAGAAAAAGTCAAAGTGGACATTTGCGAAGAGAACTACAAACATTTTGATGCGCAGATGTACACCCTTATTGATTACATAATAAGAAAGGAGATACAACAAATCGAAGATTCAAAGGGGTTCCTATGTTGTCAAAAGAATGAGTTAACTCAAAAAATTATGAAATTGATTGCTTGCGATTTCAATATTCGTGTGCCAACCAAGAATAGTACAGAATTCGCGGTAGGCTATCTTAAACGTTTATTTACACCAAAAAGAGATATTATGTTTATTTTTTAGAATCTGATGACGTTCGTCTACAAAAATTTGGAAAAAAGATGTTTTGAAATTTTGCAAAAAACTCAAAAACCCAAAACCCCGCTCGAAGCCGGTCTCCATATCCAAAACATAGCTTCATACATGAGTATAATAAAAGTCTTGAATGAAGTTGGTGCGGAAAATTTGGCGAATATATATAAAACAAAGGTCAGTCAAAAAGCCATATGTAAGTATTTTCACTATTTGCGCCATTACTTTGTACTGTTATTAAGTACATTGCCGATGGATCAGTGGTGTTTGACTAGTTGTATGGGGTATTATTTGACTATTTATAAAATTATTATTTTTTCGTATGCACACACCTCAGGTATGATAACTACAATGAATGATTAAGGGGCAAATTTAGTATGACAGCTGAAAGAAGCGACTTCCGGGAACTTAAAAAAAACAGTCACTTCCGTTGCCGCGAAACTATAGAACACTTCACAAATGCAGTATATTCCTCACAAGAATTTGATTTTAATCGGTCATTTTGTATGACAGCTACATTTTACAAGGATCCGATCCAAATCATTTCATCGGAGATTGCACCGTTCTTCTTTTTTATTGGCATAGGCTGAGTTTACAACAGCGCGCCAATCATTCTCTCTTTTCATCGTCCATGCCTCTACACCATATAGGACGGAGATGATGAGTAACTTATAGAATTTAGTCTTAATTTCGTCGAGAGAGGACTTTACTTCTCAATTGCCTACTCAGTCCGAACTAGCACCGGTCGGCCAGAGTTATTCTGCGTTGCATTTCGAGGCAGACATTGTTGTTGCTGTTAACGCTGGTTCCAAGGTAGACGAAATTATCAACGACTTTGAAGTTATGACCGTTAACAGTGACGTGGGTACCTAGTCGCGAGTGCGACAACTGTTTGTTTGATGACAGGAGATATTTCGTCTTCGCCTCACTGCTAGACAATAATCCATGCCAAATTTCGTGACTATATCTCGTCAAATGTAAAAGTTTTTCATTCAAGGACATGATTGCGATCGTTCAGTTTGTATGACAGCTATATGCTGTAGTGAACCGCCGATCTGGCAAATGAGTCTTGAGGAAAAAAGATATAATAGAAAAAGGACGAGTGCAAAATTTCAAATCGATATCTCAAAAACTAAGAGACTAGTTAGCGTATATACAGACAGACGGGAAGACAGACAGACGGACATGGCTAAATCGACTCAGCTCGTCTTGCTGATCATTGCTGTCGCACTGGAATCAGCTGTTTATAAATTTGTTGAGCTCAAACACCTTAATGTGAATAAAGTTTTTGTTTATCGCACCATCACTCGCTATAATGATACTGGTAGCATCGCAAAACGCCATGGAGGTGGTCATCAAAAGACTGAAGAAGTAACTTGAGCGAAATCCACGACGAAGTGTCAATCAAATGCCTAAAGAACTGAACCGCATCATTCGACGCATATTGAAAAATGAGCTCAAGGTCAAGCCTTACAAGTTTCAAAAGGACCATGATCTCACACCGAAGCAGCAACAAGTAAGACTTGAGAGAGCGAAGTAGTTGCATCGCTTGGCCGAAAGCGGTCAAATTCCGAACATTATGTTTTCTGACGAAAAAATTTTTCCAATTGCGCAATTCGTAAACTGTTAAAACGATAGGGTTTACTTGACCAACGAGAATCTAAGTCATCGGTTGGCCACCAGGCAGCACCCGCCACAAACAATGACTTGGGCCGCTGTCACCGCAGATGAGCACTCTCCAATTCTTTTCGTCGAGCCTGGCGTCAAAGTAAATGCGACATATTATTGGAAAAGTGTTCTGGAGGCACCGTCTTACAAAGCGCGAGTGAACCAAGAATGGCTGAAAAACAACGTTCCGAACTTCATTACGAACACACAATGGCTCTCGAATTCACCAGATGCGAATCAAATGGATTATTCTCTCTGGGCCATTTTGGAGAGCAAGGTCCGAAGTAAAAAGTACACCAGTCTCGAGATTCTGAAGGCCAAAATACCGGCAAGTCACATTCGGGCAGCTTGCGATTCGTTTTTTGATCGTCTCAAGGTCATAGTTGAGGCAAAAGGTGGTCATATCGAGAAAAAGTGAATTGGTCCTGAATTTATGATTATTTTCACACAATTGGTTACACTTGGAGTGTCGGACCCTGAATGCATATATTTTATAAAGTCTCCGTCGTTTCCTTCTGTGTGTTACAAACTTCAAGGCAAACTTAATATACTCTATTCAGTGTTATATTTACACACATTTTCAGAAAACATGGCAAATATTCTTCGAGTTAAACGAGCTCTCTTACGGTGCTAAATAGAGCTCTTTCACCACGTATATACGTACGCATATATAAAATGTACAGGTTTTGTCCGGAAAGTAACGAGTAAAGAAACGATTTAAAAAATGTATTGAACCAATCGTTACAATTCTTTAAAAGCTTGCAAAGCTGCCAGCGCAATTTCCAAGCATTAAAAGCGTCACGGAAGACATTCTCCGGAATAGTCTTGATAGCCGAGGTGCATGCTACTTGGATCCCCTTTGTTGAAAATGAAGACTGCCTCTTTGTCTGGGGATCATACTCAAAGATCCATGACTCGTCCATTATGATTACGTTAATCAAAAATTGGTGCTCGCTTTCACACATGTTCAAATTTTCTTGGCACACTTACACTCGCCGCAATTTCTGGTCGTCAGTGAGCACTTTTGGGACCATCTTCGCGCACACCTTGCGCATGTTCAAGTGCTCCGTCACAATATCCTGAACCACAGATTTTGATAAATTTAACATCTGGGCAATTAAACGAACGCAATTAACGATTTAGTCGACGGTCTGAGTTCAAAAAACGAGTCACATCTAACAACACGGTCTTCATCAGCAATCTCTTTCCGGCCCTCCAAAAAGGCCTGGTGCCACCGAAACACAACAATTCTTGCTAAAGCAACATCTGGGAAAGCCTGCTTGGTGGTCTCTGTCGCAGATTCACCGAGTTTCACACAGAATTTAATCGCGTACCTCTGAACGCTGCATTTTTGGCTTGCAAACACAGAAACACGTCGCGCGAAAATGTTTGTCCTGACTCTCCAGGTGCTCGGTGAAAACGGACCAGCCGCTCGTTCATTAGCTAGAACGCCCTCTACCGAATCCATTCGGTGCACGCACAATCCGAAGTACAGTCGCAGCAGAAGAAAATCAGTCCTATTACTTTCCAGACAAACCCTGTATGTACAAAGCATGCAGAAAAAGTTTTATGTGATCAAGTCTTTTGTCTTCAAGTAATTTCTGCATCAAATTGAAGTCAAACTGATGTAGTTGGGTGTGCTCCTTAAATTGTATTTGATATAATAGAAAATCAATCGCTTTTGGTTTTTTAATTTTCTCTTAGTGTCTCTCATTGCTTATTTGGATGTATTTAATTGCAGCTGGAAAAACTGGAAACCGCTGAGTTTCATGTAGGTGGCTACAAATTCTTGTACAACATGGAGAAGCAAAATTTTGAGGAAGCTAGGGAACATCTTCGAAAACCGCTGGAGCAAAGATTCAGCTTTGGAGATTATCATGAGTGAGTAAAAATACTTTTGCAGCTGAGTGATTTCAAAAGCTTACACTAGTTTCCAAAACTCCCATAACACTTTTTTCATTCGAGTTTTTTGAACCTACTTCCTCCATTATATGATGAAATTTCCTTGCTCTTAAAAACCTCAAGAAACTTCAACTCACAATACAAGGAATTTTTTGTTGAAGAATGAGGCTTTTATATTATTTATTAGTTCTATGCTTTCCGCTACTACGACCACAACGGTTTCACGAGGATTATTGGTTCATAACATTTGTATTCCAAAATAGCAAAACTATCTTTTGAGGTTATTTGCTACGGTCGTTAACGTTGCGTTCCATACATTCGAATTATGACCACACAAGTATTCATCAAATACAAACATATTAAATACTCGTATTAACTAAATGTTATTGTTTTAGTTATTCTCGGCTCTTAAGGGTTCTCTTCACTTTCTGTTGATTTGCAGTGGTCTCTTTGATATTTACATTACCTACGTACAAACCTTGCTGACTGAAACTACCTATAACGAAGGTCTTCAATATTTACTTCGTGCGTTGGAAACCTACTCAAGTCGATTTCCAAAGGAATCTTCAACGTGGATTCTCTTATACTGTATATACAGCGAATGTGGCTATGTGCCAGGCATGAGTTATACTCGCTGGAAATTTGAGAATTTGAAAAAAGAGTTTACCAGAAATACTCAACTGCCGTTAACCCTTTGGGATCTCTATTGCAAGCAAAGTCTTGAGTTTACATCTAAAAGAACGACAGAATTTTACAAAGTCTTTCAAGAATTCTTAGAACTGGGATTGTATAAGTTTGCACAAATAATTTTTGGACAAATTTTAATTGAATGCACGGAAGCGGAGAAGTATTTCGTTACGATCACTTTACAAATTCTACTTCGAGAAATAACGGACACATATTCAATGCGAACATTTCAAGGGCTCCAAACGGTAAGTGGAAAGAAAGAGAACTAACGGCAGATTGAGATAGATGTATGGTTATGTAAATATACTATATATGAAAAAACAAATTCGGTTGATGGAAGGGATTGATACTATGAGTAAAAATCAAGAGTAATGTCTGATCAAATTCGACACGGATTGGTCCATTTAAACTGCGTTCGCAAACAAAATCGATAAGCAATTTTTTCCTAGAGTAGTACCTCTTTTATGTTCGTTTGGAGTTTGATCTTCATATCTCAGTAAGTGTATGTTGGTAACCGTTTGTTTTAGTGAGTCGACTTTATCCCGGATACAAGTATTTGTGTAGAACAAAATATTCGTTGGAGGTCGTGAATTGGTCGGAAACTTGCCTCATGCCAGTCGTCCATCCACTTTTGTAAAAGACGATAACATCGAAAAAGTTAAAGAAAAAGTGCTTGGAAATCGTCTGTTGGCAAACGACTAATGGCAGAAGATCTCAATATCTCTTGTGGTTGGACTCAACACATTTTGCTTAATGTTTTGAGAATGAAACGTGTCAATGCTAGACTCGTGCCGAAAGATCTGATTCTATTACAGAAAACGATGTTGATGACGAGTAGAGTCCCAAAAGAAAGTCTTCACAACGTATTTGAGTACCCAGCATTCATCAACGGCATCATTATATAGATAGATAATTGAGGTTTTGCACTGCGACCTATGGTCTAATGTGCCCTCTCGTATATCACATGGGGGCACAAAGTCCAGCACTCTGCATAGGTCCAGAAGCTTTTTGGGCGCGACTGAGGTAATGTGATGCCTGAAACCTAAGGCCGTGACTTCTACAAATTCAATCCTGAATCAGGTGTTCTGGAGTTTCCTGTTCATTGTCGCCAAACCAGCAGTTTGCGTAAGAGACTATCATCATGTTGGACAAGTGCTTCCTGAGCCTGCAGTGCCTTGTGTAGAGCGCGACAAGGAGGCGGAAATTGTCTCGGGAGAGGTTGTCCATATCTCTAAACCTTGTGAAGTTGTAACCTCTCCGTAGTTCGGTGTGGCGCATTGCAGCTGCCTGCTACCAGTGCCGTTCGCCCCTCACTCTCTACTCCGTGCAGAGCAACTCCTTTATGGTGTGGATCCCCTACGCAATGCCCAAAAAATGCCGCAAAGCGGGCTAGTTAGTCGGCCCCAGCTCATTGTCGGCTAGCGTTTTATGTCCTGGCACCCAGATCAGATGTACACGGTTGCAAACTGGTAGTCGGTTCAGCCTTCCTATATACTCCTTCACTAATAGCGATTTGACCTCATAAGCTGAGATCGCTTTTAGTGCCGCGATGGATATTGATTTCTGCACACAAACTTATAGCGATGACTCTGCTTAAAAGATGCTCAGAAAACGTCCCACTGATATGGATAGTTTGGTATGCGATCCCGCAACGCCCGCTCCAATGCCTTCCAGCGATTTCGAGTCGTCAGTGTAGTGTTATCCCTCAGCAGTAGGCAGCCGAAATCGAAAAACCAAAAATTCGCTGAATGCACTGAAGTCCATTCCAGCCGATACTTATAACAAATTGAAAATTTGATTGGAAGCGTTTGTATGCTTGTATTGGCTTAGGGGCCCATTTGAAGGCTTCTGAAGGAAGAATAAAGATTTGTATTAAAATACGTTAAATCGTCCCCTCAATATAACAATAGCGTATGTGCTTATACGCCATTATCTTTTTATTGCATATTTAGAATCTCCATCATTGATTCTATGTCTGGTCAAAATTTCGTCAAATTCTACTTCCACAAAGTGGGTCAAAATGTCATTGGAAAAAACGGTGTATAATTTCATGTTCAATAAGTATATAAGCTCATATCGCTCATTTGCTGCAAGACCGGCATAAATCAAAAAACGTGATTTTTGAGTTAATGCTGCAGAATTGTTCGTTATATCATACTTCATGTTGAGTGAAAAAGTCATATGAATACCTCTTATATGCTCCGCTTGAGAAGAGAATATATTTCCTGTTTTCCGTGTAAGGTTATAGTCAGTTGAAAACTTTAAACGCGTTTTCTGGCAAATCGATTTTTTTAACTTATGCCGGTCTTGCAGCAAATGAGCGATATGCGCTATTTTGCTTGAAATTGCCACTGCAAAGTTGTTAAAAGAATAATAGTGTATGCGCATTATACTCCGTTTTAGCCTGTAGAAATAAATACAATTTATCAAAACTTTAACTCATAAAATAGCTTATAATAATATACACTATTGTTTGAGAAATAGTTTTATTCCGACCATTTCTATACTCCACATAGGCTGTTTTATTTTCAATACAAATTCGAAAGTTTTATCAGAAATTTACAAGATGCGATTTTTACGTTGTTTTGACTACATGAATGTCAAGGAAATATTGTAGTCATTTGAAATTTCAGCTTGCAAATTCATTTCGCAGAGAAAGTTCGTTCATTAAAAATATGGATTTTAAACATCTGAGTGAGTATCGTCTTTTATAAAATGTAAATGAAGTAAGTAAGGTAAATATCAACAGGCTGTGACACGAAACCACCAGTCGTTGTGGAAATTGCTCCAAAGACTGATGAGTTTGATTTCGCTGTGGGATTGCCGGACATAGAGATACCTCAAACAGATGATGAGAATGGTACAGACTTCTCTGCAGGATCGTCGGACGAGTATGTCCCCGATTCGGATGATGATGCACTGGCTTTGGCAGATGAATTAGATAATTCAGTGATAAAGACAGCAGATATAGTTTTAGAAGAAATCGCAGACTGTGGTGATACTTATGTATATCAATAACAAGAATGAAAATGGTAGAAATATACAGGGTAGGCCATTTAAAGTTGACCCATTTGTTTGTTTGCCAAAATTAAGGCGTCGCGGATAATCAGCTGGGTTTAGTTTTTGTGCCATTTGAATTTTATATGGAAACATCTTCAAATCTTTATGAATTATGCGTCGGAGAGTGGTGCGAGAGATGTCTAATTCCTGAGAGCGGCGATAACTCGATGTCGATGGAGTCTCCTCAATACTGGCTCGTACAGCTTCGATATTTTCATCAGAACGTCTTGTGCGTTGTCTGGATGCATGACTGGCATTACTGAGATTACCGGTGTTCACAAATTTTGCGTATAAAGACTTAATTGTGTTCTTAACTGGAGCACTTTTCACTTTATTTTTTTTGCGAAACGCACGTTGAGTTAACACAATTGAAAAGTTATTTTGAATATAAAGCTGAACAATTTCAGCGCGTTCTTTTGGAGTGTACTGTTCCATGGTATAAATTGTCTTCGAATGACGCTTCTAACGCGGTATGACATTAGCCGATTTGTCAGCGCTGTTAAAAGTTACAGCGTTGCCAGATGGGTCAACTTTAAATGGCCTACCCTGTACTTACGCGAAAGAGAAAGGTGAGTACAGCAAACAGCTTTTGAGAAATATTGTTTGGGTCTAGCCACGTCTAACTCTGAAATATTTCCGATCAATAGATTGAAAGTCATAAATGGGTGCAGAATAAAAGGAAGTATCATCGCAACAAAGGGAACCCGTATGTCTCTAAGAGTGGCAAAAGAGTTGAAGAACGTGTTCCGAAACCCATTGACTGTAAGTGCCGCCATAATTGCACAGAAAACTTCTCAGAAGAAGAGCGCACAGAGATCAATGCAGAATATTGGAATTTAGGCGACTATTCGAGGCAGCGACTGTTCCTGGCCAATTGCGTAAAAATTGAGAAGTGCAAAGGACGTTGACAATTGGATCACGGCGGGCGAACACATTTAATTATACTCTCAAAGCCAAACAGGTATGCAAGAAGTTTTTTTTTAAATACTTTGAACTTGTCAGACGGCGCAATATCTGTGTTAGCCAAGAAGATGTGCCAAAATGAATTTACTGATAAGAGGGGTCAACATGGCCACCAGAGAAAATTAGACGGAGAGACAGTTGCGCTTATCAAACAGCACATCGAGTCATTTCCAGCCGTCGAAAGCCATTACACTCGAGCAAAAAGTCAACGACTTTATCTTGCCTCCGACTTAACAATATCAAAAATGTACGATTTATTCAAAGAACTCCACCCGGACGCTATCATTAAAGAAAACGTTTATCGCCGAATGTTTTGCATGAATTATAATTATTCTTTCCACCGTCCAAAAAAGGACACCTGCTTAACATGCGAGAGGTACAAAAACGCTGAGGACAAAGACTCATTTCAGAAATCCTATGATGAACACATCTTAAATAAGACAAAGGCAAGAACTAACAAGCAAACTGACAAGGAATCAGCTAAAAGTAACAGTAATTTAAAAGTGTTTGCTTTTGACCTCCAGTCAGTATTAACGACTCCTTGTAGCAACGTAAGCACGATGTATTACAGTCGAAAGTTCGCCACGTATAATAACACATTTTACGACATTGCCAGTGGAGAAGGTTGCTGTTTTCTATGGGATGAAAATCAGGGTCAACGAGGATCGGACGAAATTGGGACCACAATATGGAAAATGATGAACTCGTTAGACGAATCGGTAACCGATGTTATTCTCTACTCAGACTGCTGCGGGGGATAAAACACAAACAGGTTCATTGCTACACTACTGATTTATATCAACAATACCTTGAAGCTTAATTCGATAACAATTAAGTACCTCCAAAGCGGACATACACAAATGGAGGCAGATTCGATGCAGTCTGCAATAGAACGTGCGAAGAGAAGTATATACGTTTATTCGCCGGAAGAATGGCCAACTATAATGAGACTGGCAAGACGGAAAAACCCATATGCTGTAGAGAGGCTTCAATACAGTGATATGATTGATCTCAAAGCCATGTTTTCGAGTTTAGGCCATAGCCTTAAGAAAAATATAAGAAATGACTCGGTAAATTGGCTTAATGTTAAATTACTCCAAGTGAACAAAATTCAACGAAAACAATTATTATACAAGGAGGAATGGGATGGAGACTTGAAAGTAATTGATATTGGAGGAACGCGAAAAACAAAAGAGGTGTTCAACTTTTCGTTTACTGGCAAATACAATAAGGAGCTGCCAATTTGTAATCGAAAGCTGCATGATCTTTAAAATTTGTGCAAAAAGAGTGTAATTCCCCGTGGCTCGCAGTCATTTTTTTTAACTTACGAGGTGGAAACAAGCGAAATTGTTTAGATGAGCCAGATGTAGCAGAGGAAGAGAATGAAGACGAATGAATTTCTAGTTATTTTTGATTTACGCAATGTATACCTTCATTTGTCATAATTTTTTGTTTATAATAACCCAAATTGGAAAGTAATGAATAAATGCCACTGAATTAACAAAACTATGAATTAATTACTGTTTATAATGTTAAAAATTGATATTTTTGAGATCAAATATTTTAATAAAAATACCGTAAAATTATTGAATAAACAACAGCGTATACTATACAAAATAAAATAGTGTATCAGATACATCATACGAATTCCTTAAAAAATAAAATGACCTATATGGAGGACTTGCGCTTTGAATAACATAATTATGGTCTTAAAGGATGCGTAGAATAAAAAAACTTGGTAAATTCAAAGACAAGAAACGGTATAATGTACTCATCGAAAAATCCACTATGAAGAATTTTTATTTACCGCGATATTGAGGTTTTTATAGACATCTGATTTGACAAAAACTTTGAACTCGATTTTCTCAAAACCCAAAAAAAATTATACGCTATTGTTATATTGAGGGGACGAAATGTAGTATTTTAGTTGTATCGCAGCGAACTGACTAATCTTTAGAAGTCCTAACAACTGTTGCATACTTAATCTTTAATTTTTGGTTTTCAGACAATTTTCCAATCACATATCAATGGACATTTGCATTATTATCTTGGCGATAAATCTGCTGCCAAGGACTGTTACGCTGTAATTCTGCATAACACTGAAAACCTGTATGATGTCGGAGTTTTCCAAATGAGCATTTTGCGTTATGCCAACTATTTATTCGAACGTGGCAAATATGAGAAAGCGATCAACGCATATGGGCAATGCACGAAAATCAGCAGTTGCCGCGTGAAGGCGTTGTATGACCTTGGAAGGGCCTATTATCGCGTAAGTAGCTTAATGGATTTGGGATTGCTTTCAGAATATACTAATTCACCAACAAACAATTCAAAATATAGTTAGGAAAATATCAAGCGGCGGAGGAAAAGTTTTCGTCTTGTACAAATTTTGGTATACATTTACCAGATGTTTGGGGCTACTTGGCATTGGCTAATCTCAAGATGAATAATACATTTAAGGCTCTTGAATCCTGGAAATACGCCAAAATCGTGAGTAATATTTTTATAACAATTTTTTTTTTTAATTTTTATACTTTCGCAACATGTTTCTCCAGAGTATAAAAGTTTTCTTGTCATAACGGATGTTTGTATCAGCTTGCATAATGGAGATATATATGCATACATATATATATAGAGTTATGTATATATAAATGCACAGCATGACGAGTGGAGTTCCGGGAGGCTGTCTGTCCGACCGTCCGTCCATCTGTGCAAGCGATAACTTGCAGATAGCCATAAAATGCGATTTATGGTAAACCTATAAACCATAACTAAGTTCCACATTAATATTCAAATCTGTGATTTGTTACAGCAAATCACGTAGCAAGAGTATAGGTGGTTTAAAAAATTGTATTGTGGCCCCGCACCCTAAAAATTTAAATCTTGGGCATTTTTTCCGACAGTCTGAAAATTTGGTGAAATTTTCGCGATAACTGCTGCCACTCCCCAACAAACAATGTAGATCTACTATTTTACCCTGTGAAAATAGGCAAAATCGAACTACAACTATCTCTGATCTTCGCCAATTGCGAGAGTATAAAATGTTCGGTTACACCCGAATTTCTCTGTCGCCTTACTTGTTTTGTTTGCTATTTTTAGAACCCGAATAATGTGATAAGTGAAGAAATTTATAGTGAATTGAAAAAAATTGATTTGAATGAAATAACATTAATTGTTGATGCACCTGATGCTGCAGCCAATAACAATTGCTACAAAAATCCTTGAAAAATATAAATACACACCTTAAATTCACTGTACGAGGATTTGTACATCTTGTATATTTAATGTATATAATATATTTTAGATGCATAATGTACATATGTCTAAACTTATACATACTAACATTATAAAAAGACATTTGCCATGAAATGCTCGTATTTTAGTTACTTAATACATAAAACCGGAAGGCGAACTATCGTTGCCACCACCCGTGGGCACGAATTTGTGGTATGGTGTAATAGACGTTTTTATATCTAGACTTTCTTCAGTTCTCAACTCATGTACTGCATGTTTCAATTGTAAGATGCACTCCGGATTAGTACTCACCGATAGTTGAGAAATCTCTTTCTCAAAGAGTGTCGCCATCGCTTCGAGCAGATCAACAAAGCCAATGGATAGTGCAGCGCGTCGTATGCGGTTTAATTCCTTATAGAAGTGCTGCGTCTTCTCTGGCATTTTCTTTGCATGTCGCAGTACTTTTTGTACGTCAGACTGCAAACTTACTTGTTTTATCCACACCACACAACTTTGAGAATATGAACGCTTTTCGGCCTTCACGGGAAATGCGTTTGTTTCGCCTGGCAATAAGTCTTCAGCAAATCCCAATAACTGCAGGTCTCCCAACCAGGGAATAACATTATTACCAGGTGGTAAAATGTTCAACATTAAATTAGATTTTTTCTTACTATCCGCATAGGAATATATAAAGCCATACCAATTATCATTTAGTAATACTAATGCAGCTAGATTTTCAACTTTCAAAGCGCCATGGAGCAAAACGCACATCGATTCTTTTTCAGCTGCGTTTACTGAGGCCGCGCTGCCAGTTTTATTAACGTTGGTTTCGGTATCTTCGCTGCTTTCATCGCCTTCCTTAATGTCTTTTGTATAGAATTCTCGTATTTCCTGCTCTAATTTTTCGTACTCGTAGTTTGGTTGGTTTACGTCTAATGTTGGTTTTGCAGTGGCACCAGCGCTTCCACTCGATGAAGATTTTGAGGAACTTGATTTTTCAGACGAACGACGTGCCGGCTTTTCTCTATCCACTTTAGGAATAATTAAATGTCGGCTTAAGGAAACGGGTGAACCAATTTCCGAAAGGGACAAAAACCCACATATCTCTATTTTCTGTGATATTTTTAATTCGGTTTTCACTCCATTCTCCGTTTTATATGGCGCAGGTCGGGGCCATATTACAACTGGACACTCCAACCGGAAATAACCACCAGCTTTAAGCGTAACTTCATAAGGCTTAAAATTGGCTTCACAAACTCTTTCAATTAAATCGAACATAGCAGTGCGACCAAGCTCACTCTTATGGCTTGAATGTGTTCCCGTTGTGGGCGTCGATGTGTTGACGTTGGCATTTCCTGAGGACTTATTGTTGTCACTTATATTTTCCGAACCCTCCATAGTCTCTTTCACAGCTTTCGGCATATAAAGTTGACCTACGCCAAAAAAATTTTTTTATATAAATTCTAGGTTATCTTATAAAATTACCTTTAAGCCCTGTAAAATCGATTAGCTGCTGATATATTGGCAAAGAACGCGTGAAATAATAATCACTTTGAACTCCCATGCACACAAAATTTAACTTAACTGCCTTCAGTTGAGTTATCCAATCGAACTGAGGTTCATTTTCTTTGTCGACATAACTGTGGAAAAATCCCTTGAGTGCAGTACTTCCAAACCTGTAACGTTTATACACAGACGCTTTAGTAACTATATTAAATATTTTGAAACCATTTAAATACTTACCCTAAGCCACAGTCCGTGAATACTACTACTTGAGAATAGTTTTGAAAGCCCCAATTGGTCGACAATATACTCGCAACATTTTTCAACATACTTATGAGGCAAAGTTTGTCACCAGGTTCTATTTTCTTTAGAGCTTGTCGAATAATGTCATAATCACGCGTAAAATCTACCTTTACCTCGGATGTTGTCGAGTATACAACTAGTGAAACATATTCCAACTTCGATGTGGCAGACAAATGTTCTAGCAATTGTGATATACCCTTGACGGCTAACTGATGGTAAGTAAGTGCATTTTCTTCACTTCGGCCTGGTATTTGACGTTGCATAGACAATGACACTGTTGAAGAAATATTAATTATTATTGCTCTTTCCAATTAAATCATACATATAACAAATTTGTTTACTTACCATCCAAAGCAATTATAGTGGGCATCTTATCAATTTTAGTTGTGTTTAACTGCTACTTTGATATTTCCCCAGGAAGACTTTGAATTCTAGAATTAACTTATATACGCGTATATATTGGTTTAAAGTCAAGAAATGTCTTTGGGTAAATAATTTGTTTCACTATATTAAAAAAAAACTAAAAAACTATGTTCATTATTATACAGATGTATTTTGTGTACAAATTTTAGGTTTGTTTCATGACTGCTAGTAGCTGCTAGCTGTCAGTAAGAACAATATGGGAGTTATCTCACAAAGAGCGAAATAACGTAAATTAAAGAAACGGAATCCTAGACCCTAGAAACTAGCAGACACTTATCAAGAAAACATCAAAATATTCTTTTTAATAATCGCTTCATAACCACACTTGAATACTGATCAATAGAATCATTATTTTAACAATTAAAAACAATAAAAAAAAAACAGTGTTGCAAAATTTAAATTTTACTTTTTGTTTTGTATTCCTGAAAATTTTAATTGAATATAATTTTTAAACCCAAATACGGGATTGATAAAAAAAAAAATTAGTCACAAAAAAATTAGTCCCAAAAACTGAATTATAAATTTTAAATAAAAATAAATAATAATAAAAAATAATAGTTCCAAGCGTATACCCTGTAGTAGTTAGCAGTAACGAAACAAACCTGATATCTCATGAGCTGCCAAGCTTTTTACTTAATGTTTAAAATTTACTGTTAGCGATTGGTCACCCGTTGCGATACATCTCCGAAAAACGTAAAGCAAACCGTAGCACCTACACATATATTTTGTGAGGCAATAAAAATATATACTTATATACCGCAATATAAGATGTCTGGTGTAAGCTCCTATTAATATTTTATAAAACAGAGTCCCTACGTCAATGTTTTGAAATATTTTTCATTAATGTCTTTTAAACTGTTATTTTTTTTTATTGAAGTATATTCAATTAGCATATTAGAAGTTAGAATAAGTAGTTATATTATCATTGTAACAAATCGGCTATGTGTTTAAAAAGAAGTAAGCTAAAGAAAATGGTCCGAAAGTATTTATTTGCAAATAATTTGTGCATTATAGAATTTTCTACGGAGTTGCAACGGACAATTTCTTCCACAAAAGGCTTCCAAAGTATTCAAAATTATGAGAAATTCGAAAGCCTATCTGCAAAATATTTTAACTCTAGGCCAAATTTGAGTAATAAAAAGAAACTGGGTTTAAAACAGTGTTATCTATATTTTTTAATGGATCCGCGAATATCTCGTAACCTCCCAGTCAGCGCTAAAGAAAATGTGATTATAATGTGACAACGAGAATCTTCTTCTTACAAGATGTATTCAAAAACGGTGATTTTAATATTTTCGAAGAAAAACCAAACTATTTTATTAATCCCATCATATTGGACCTTTTCCAAAAAAATTAATAAAATCTGATGTCATATGAAAAGTCACCTTTTTTGAATTTGAATTATTACATGGCCAGACGTTAAATATGTTTCTATGTCTTAGAGTTTTAAAGAACTTGAAATATGGCAACGGTTTTTGAATTCGATTTTCTACGTAGGAAAAGCAAAATCCACGCGCCCTTATTCACATTTACATAACGCTATCAAAATATACAACAAACAGGAACTTGATGATAAAGGTTGATATTTTCAGAATATGTACTCGTTGATATACATATGTACTTCTTAAATATAAAAATTGTTATCCCCGTATTATAGTCGTATGTCTAAATGCAGTTGTAAACGATATCCAAACGCCTAAATATAGTAAGGTAGACCATATAGTCGATATTTGGAGAAATGGTTTTGGTGTCGTTAATCTACACGTGTTCCACAATATCTTGCCATATGAAGCATACACTCGAGAGGTTTGTATCTAAACTTGTAAGAAATTTAATATGATTAAAGATTTTTCATTTCTGTTTTCAGGCCGCCGTCATAGATGCAATAAGTCTCCCTAATTTAACAAACCAGAAACGTGGAATTTACTACGGCCCACCAAGTAAATGGACGGCAAAAGGAAGAAAACGTTTGGGAATAGCTTTACTTTATAGGGCCATGAAAATATTCTTATCGGAAGGCGAAATTCAGTTATATCCTTTTGATTTAGCTTAATTATAAATTCTGACTAATACTAATATACTATATATGTATTTAAAATTTGTAACTCTTATTACTTTGACGTCACGTTATAATACCGAGGAAGAGAGGAGGTTCTCCAGATAAAACCATAAGGCTTAAAGTTTTCATGATATTATTTACAAATGTGTAAACACAAGACTGTTATCTGCGATTTTAGTATCCAACGGCAACTATAGTCTAGTAGCCATCTGTAATATAGGTTAACACACTATTCGCACATTTTCATATTGAAAATGATGTAAAATATGAATATATTATTGTTTTAATTAAAAAAAATATATATATATATATATATATATATATATATATATATATTTATTTAAAAAATCACAACTTATAAGTTAAGAGATTTGTGTGTTTACATTTATAATAAAAACCATTGCTGCTGCATTTCATATATATGCTATATATTCATTTTAACCCCGAACTCATTTTCAGTCCGCGGGTCCAGGAGTTTTAACATTGTAATCATGCCAAATTCTACAAGGAATGGAAGGTATGTATATTACCTTAGCAATCAAAATCTGAAATAATTCTATTGGTAAACAAATTTTTCCAAAGCGCACCCTTTAGAATTTTTTTAACTCGTATTCTATGACATTAATTTGCTGAACGCATTTTTCGAACATTTCCATTTTTCTATTTTACCGCCACTACATTCCAAACTTGCAAATCAAAAAGAGATAGATGTATATATTGCATGGTAAATACAACACTAAACACTTCCTTGTCGATTAACGTCGTTGATTTTGGCAAGAGCGTTTTGGTTAGAAGCTAAATGGTTATATATTTTAAAGTTGTGAAAAATACATAGAAATATAAAGTATAATGCCTGAAAATTATTGCAAAATGCACTTAAGATTTTAAGCAAAGACAAGTTGTTAAGTTCGTGTAAAAGTTAACAGGGTAAGACGCGTTAAAAATATTTGGAAAAAGTGTGTTTGGCTGGTGGCTGGGTTGCTTTTTGTTCGTGTTCGTGTTGTAGTCGTTTGTGGTGGCGGCGGCGTGTGTGTTTATTGCGAGACAAATGCGTTTTCAGCCTTGCTAAAATCTTAAAAAAGTGCTACTAATAATTGGCAATAAAGAACTCTGCATTTCTGTTATTTTTTATGTTTGTTTATAAAGTCCAAATTATTCGAAAAAAGCAAAGCAATTTATAAGGGTTTATTTGAATGATTCCTTGCCTTTCCAACTGTGATCCCAAAATTTGATGAAAAATTAGGGAATGAATGAATTACTCTTTATATTGGCCATCAAAATGTTTTCTCGAAGTGTTTGATGGATTGTAAACATATAAATATTTCAAACATAAACTTGTATAAGAGTGCATCGTCCATTATAAATGTTAATAAAAGGACCATATTATTTCTTTTATAGGAATTTTTATATCAATCACTTTTATAAAACACGTTAAACAGTTACTATATTGTTGGAACATTAATTTATTTAAAAAAATAATATAGTTAAAGACGAAATCCTTTCACCTACGAATCTGGACGAAATTTGGAAATATTAAATGACAAGATATTTTTGAGTGTTACTAAAAATGAATCCCTCCGAGCTGCGTATGATGTGGATGAGTCACTATAATCCTGAACGCATCACAGTGGAGGACGCACCCTCATTCTTTGGTCATCCATCAGTGGGACTTTCGGTAATGGACGATTTATCCTCACATCAACCAACAATGGTATGTATAGCACAGCCTATTAAATTATTTATTGCTTCACAAACATGTTTCATGGTTATAATACATGTATACATATGTAAATAAATAATTGAGCGATTGTTGCATATGGATCATTTAGAATCGAGTACATTTCATTTACGATTGAATTTAAAATCTTCAATTGCAACTTATTTACTATAATTTCACTCATTTATTTCTCAAAATCTTTCTTTTTCTTTTCATATGTTTTTTTTCTTGCTGTGTTTGATCATTTACTCCTCCCCAAAAATCAAAAAATAAAAATAATACCTGAAACTATCGCAATTTAAAAAATCTATTTCGACTTGAATAATATCGCGGTAATTATTATATACAACCACTATAAATCACAACACAATATAACTGCGGTATCAACGGATGTATAAACAATTATAACTTCGAATGCGATTGGTTTTCCTGTTTGTCTAAAAAAACTAAAATGAAAATAAAAAGGATTTGAATCCAATGATGAGTATTGTTGGGGGGGATTTCAGTGGTCAGGCGGCAGCAGCAGCAGCAGCGGCTGCATTGGGCGTACAACCGACAGCTCTAATTGCGGCCAATTCCAACGATATTTACGGTCTAGCACAAGTAGGTGGTTTGCATCAGCAGTTACTTCAACAATCGGCCGCAGCTGTTTTTCAAAACTACACAGAAGTTATAGACGATGATGATGGCACTGGAAATGGTGCAATAGGTGCTGGCAACAGCGGTTGTGGTAATGTCAGCGTAGACAAATCATTAGCAACACAATTTGTTCATAACGATGAGCCACAACCAATCTATGATCAATTGGATGACGGTAGTTACGATGGTGGTTTAGCGCCAAAGCAGGAAATTATAAATATTGATGATTTCGTTATGATGACCGATTCTAATTCATACGATGGTACAGAATTTATGGCTGACGAGAGAGAAGTGGCAGAAGGAAGTAGTGGTGGCGTTGATATCTCCCATGCACATGGCATGGATGAGAATGGTGTCCTTGTGCCTTTGGATAGTGGACATAAGTTAATAGGCGATAGTGGCGATGAGGTGATGGTGCCCGCCACCACAACCGTAATGCAGGCAACAGCGGCAACCTCATCAAGAGGATTTGGTGGAGGTGGAGGAACGGGCCACCATCGCTCATCGCAACGTAAGACTCGAAAAATAGAACCAGTTAACAGGCCAGGACTGGTGCTGAAGACACCAATAGCATATAAGGGAAACATAGATCCATCAGTTATACCAATTCAGAAAGACGGCATGGGTATGTTTTTTTTAATTATTGATTTTGAAAATCAATTCATTTATTTTTCGTTTAATAAATTTCCACTTTATATATAGAGGTTAAAATAAACTTAAAATAAAAAGTAACACAAATATTTATAATTAACTTAAAAGTGGTAAATTGTAGCAACGCCATAGTCATATATTTAGCATTATAGCAATCAACAATTAGATTTTGTATAATTGCTGCCCAATATAAAGGAAATCTGCGTTAAAAATCATTGAATGTTTCCTATTCCATATGAGAACTGAAAACTTATAATTAATGTAAACAAGTACACAAGGAAGTAGTGATGCGAGATGCACTAATTAGGGTGCCTTTTAATCCATCAGTGCCTGTTTTAATTTGAAAAATAATAATACATAAAATAATATTAACATCGTATACTTTTTTGTAGGTTAGATATTCATACTTTCCCCAATAGGAAATAGCGTTAAGTTATTTTTCTCTTTAACTTACAATTGCTAATACTTTCCATTTCTTTTTTCTATATTTTTTTCAGCCGTCTGTGAGCGTTGTGGTGCAATCGGTGTAAAGCACACTTTCTACACCAAATCTCGACGTTTTTGCAGCATGTCCTGCGCTCGTGGCGAACTTTATTCTTTGGTAGTAAACAACACTAAAATGGCAGGTGGTGCGCAACAACAGCAACAGACGATTTCCAATTCCCCCGTGCAAGATCATATCGATGGTGCAGCTGGAAGTAACAATGGTAATAGCAACGATATACAACAACACGATACACAACCTCAACAATCTGATATTGAGTTGGCGTTACGTGTTGCTCATATTAAGAATTCGAATTATCGTTTTCGCATCACAGACCAATCGAAAATTACACAAATCAACGGTTTTGGCGAACCTGTCATGTCCGCTGAATTGGCAGGAATGGATGGCGCAAGTGCACTAACAGGTCTAAGTAGTGAGAATGGAGCCTTGTGTGGTGTAAATGCAGGTGGCTTAGTTGCTACGCCAAAGGCACTTCAAATGTACCGTGATGTTTTACCACAAGAAGACCTGCCACAAATTCCAAAATTTGAACGTTTACCAGTTTCCTGCCCACAAATGGAAAAAATCATTAGTATACGTCGTCGTATGTACGATCCGTCACATTCTTTCGATTGGACGCCGCGTTTGTCGCATCCGAATTTTTTCGCTGCACCCGTTACTTGCTTTCCACATGCACCCGGCTACGAAGTTTGGGACAGCATTGGCATTGACATGAAAGTTGAGGTGGAGAATACAGATTGTGATAACACGGAAATAGTGCAGCCCGGACAGACGCCACACTCGTTTTGGGTTGCGACGATCTTAAATATTTGCGGATACAAAGCTCTTATGCGTTACGAAGGTAGGTAACCCCGTAAGCTGAGTTAAATGAAATGCAACATTTGAGAAAGATATTAATTTCTATTTTTTTTTAATATTTTAGGCTTTGATGAGCCAACACATGACTTCTGGGTAAACCTATGCAATGCGGAAGTACACTCGGTTGGTTGGTGTGCGACACGCGGCAAACCTCTAATACCGCCACGTACTATCGAGAATAAATACAAAGATTGGAAAGATTTCCTCGTGGAACGATTGTCTGGCGCACGTACACTGCCTTCCAGCTTTTACAACAAAATCAATGACAGCATGCAGTCGCGCTTCCGACTGGGCTTGAATTTAGAGTGTGTGGATAAGGATCGAATCTCACAGGTTCGCTTGGCAACGGTGACAAAAATTGTAGGCAAGCGTTTGTTTTTGCGGTACTTCGACTCTGACGACGGTTTTTGGTGTCATGAGGACTCGCCCATCATACATCCGGTCGGTTGGGCGACTACCGTGGGTCACAATTTAGCGGCACCGCATGATTATTTAGAACGAATGTTGGGTAAGATTTACTCTCGGCCTAGTTTATATATATTGATAGACAGTAATAACTCTTTTTGTGTCTACACTGTAGCTGGCCGTGAGGCAATGATTGAAGTACATGAAGATGATGCAACGATTGAGCTTTTCAAAATGAATTTCACTTTCGAAGAATACTACATGGATGGCAAAGGTAATGGTTTTGTGGAAGGCATGAAATTAGAGGCGGTCGATCCTCTCAATCTATCATCGATTTGTGCTGCAACCGTAATGGCGGTGCTTAAATTTGGCTACATCATGATACGCATCGATTCTTATCAACCAGATGCAACAGGGTCAGATTGGTGAGCTCGAAGCTTGTCAACTACTACGTGTATAATTAGTATATATTTAAATTTTCTTTATTTGCAGGTTTTGCTATCACGAAAAATCACCCAGCATATTCCCAGTAGGCTTCTGCGCTTCAAACAGCATCACTTTAACACCACCCAATGGCTATGAGGTCAATACGTTTAGTTGGGAAAAATATTTGCAAGAAACGGGTAGCGTTGCTGCTGGCCAGCATTTATTCCACCGTATTGTGCCAAATCATGGATTTCGGGTAAGTTAAAAATATTATACATATGAAATATATGTGTTTAATCTGTCACTCGTAACCATTTTTAGATCGGCATGAGCCTCGAATGTGCTGACCTTATGGATCCGCGTTTGGTATGTGTGGCGACTGTATCACGCATAGTCGGACGTTTGCTTAAAATACACTTCGACGGTTGGACCGATGAGTATGACCAATGGTTGGATTGCGAATCACCTGATGTTTATCCAGTAGGTTGGTGCGTACTGGTAAATCACAAGCTCGAAGGGCCGCCGGTGCCTGTGCAGGCTACAGCCAAAACGAACACCAAAGCGAAAAGTCCGAAAAAACGCAAGAAAAAATCCACTGCTAAAGGCGTGGAAAATTCAAATACAGGTATATTAAGAGCTCCATACCAGCTAATACGATATTTTTAAAACTTTTTGTATTGTATATGATAGCAAAACCGCGTACGATTGCTTTAAAAACAAATCCGCATCTTCCGAAACTGAGTATTAAACTCGAACTTAAGCCAGAGCATCACAATGCCGCTTTCTATGAGGATAATAACGAAGATGATGACGATGATGGAGACTATGAAGAGGACAGCACCAGTCATCGCTCCGGTCAATCCACGCCACTATCACATAACGATGGCAGCCAGCTGGCTTTGACGGAAAAGATCACCACAGCGCAACAAGCATCCACAACTCAAGCGTCCGCGCCAACGCGTTGCGGCAACCCAGCAGTAAAGAAATCTGTATCACCAGCACCGCCGGTTGTGGGGCGCAAAGCTACCAGTTACATTGGGGTAAGTTTAGTCTCACTATAAACGCCACAAATTTCCCTTATAATCTTCTCCGTCCTCGATTGTTGTTGTAGAACTCATCCGTCTGCAATAGCAAATACATTCCGCGGCTTATCGAGTCCTCTTCGAATGAAAATAACAGCGGCAGTAGCGGCGGCAACAATAACAGCCAAAATGCGGACCCACAAGCTGACCTCATACCGGATACGTGGAATGTATATGACGTTTCGCAATTTTTACGCGTCAATGATTGTACGGCGCACTGTGACACATTTTTGCGTAATAAAATTGATGGCAAACGTTTGCTGCAACTATCTAAGGATGAAATAATTACTTTGCTTGGCATGAAAGTGGGTCCAGCGCTAAAAATATCCGATTTGATACAGCAGCTTAAATGCAGAGTTAACCCTGGCAAATCCAGATTGCATAAGGCAAACAAAACATTTTTATAGTGCCTTTTGAAGCGATCGCATCAAAGAGTAACATCAAAACCACCTAAGCCAACCACATTTCGTCTTAAGCTCTCACACCTAGCAATTCGTCACAATATTGTATCGTATCTAATATGATTACTGTAGCTCTTAAGTATACCAAATATGTATAACACGAGATAACACAGGCATTGTACGAAATTATGAGAGTGTCTCATGTGCATGCTGCACTTCATAAAAGCATGATGTGCGTTGGGTTACAATGATCACAGACGAGTTTGCTGTCAATTGGAACATTTTAGAGTAAATGAGGAACATTTTTGTTAAGTAAAATCAAGCTGAATTAGACACAAGGATTCAGCATCAGCAAAGTAGAAGTTAAAACATACGGAAACCTGTAGGAAACTTAACAATGAAAATTTGAAAATATTATTAGTTTTCTTTAATGACGTAGAATAGATACTTATTTGATATAATTTTCACTTCATACATATTTTTAATATCTAGTACACAATAACTTTATTTTAGTTAAAAAAAAAAACGCAAAGAAAAAAAAAAAAACTATCTTATGTATACATAATTTTGTGTATTTGTATTTTTTTCTGTCAATAAGAAAACGAGGTGCACGAAAAATGTAACACATTCGTAGACTGAGAACAATTATTAAATGAAAACAGTAAACATAATTTATTAATACAACAATTGCATAATTACAATCAATTACCACTGCAACAATACAATGTTTTCTACCGTTAGGCATAAAAAGCTTATTACATATACTCACAACACAAACCCGCACACACATACACATACAACAATAACCACGCAATATAAATGCCTTTTAAAAAAATCAACATTATAAATAATAAAAACCTAACTTCAAATGCAAAACAAAAAAATAATAATCTGTACAACATCACTTTAACTCCCAACAGTAAGAGTCGCGTTGCTCATTTGCTCGTCGAATATAATATTTTATAGATTTTGTTGAAATCAAGTGGTTTGAACGTAATATATTTGCATACAGAAAAGTTTTGTGTAAATATTTTATATGAAACAATTATTTATTTGTGGAAAAATTGTTAATTTTAATTCATTGCGTTATGTTAAATTAATCGTATCCCATAAATATGTAGTGGTAAATACAAATAATGGTGGTGGTTTACAAATCTCTTGTTTAAGGTCGATTTGCAAAATTCAAATTTCAAGTTTATTTCAAATTTACTGTCGCACATAATATGCATGTCTTATGCTTTCATCAACTTGAAACTCAATGCGCTGAAGTAAAATGGTTAAAAAATATATATATTTTTTTTTCAATTTCGGCGAAAGTTTTGCGTTGGGTTTCTTTGCCGGTCCGAATTGCTTAAAATACTTTGGTAGATTTTTTGAAATGTATATTGCTCAGTACAAATAGATTTGGTCGATAAGTAAACAAGTTTTATAAAACCCACCAAGTTGACTAAGTTGCGTTAATTTTTTGTTTTGTTTTTGTAAATATCGCTCAACACTTTTTTACTTTGAAATATAACTCATTTGACTGCATAATTATTATGTTTTGTTGTTGGATGACTAACCACTAATATAGCTTTGTGTAATCCGCATTTTATCGGCCCATACTCCACTTGCCCTTGACTACATATCCTAAATTAGTGTAATTAGAAGTATCCTGCGAAGACGCTACTATAAAATCGGCGCTCGATAAGTAACGTCAAAATGGTTTAAGAAAATTTTCTTACATACATATGTACATATGTATTAAGATATGCAACTACATACATACATACATACAGATATGCGACGAATTGATTAGAAATATAACGATCAGGGAATAATTTCAGTTTTTGTGAAACTCAAGTGCTATTGTAAACTAACTACCAATCAGTGTATACATACGTATGTACATACACAGAAGCATAGATGCAATTGGCAAGTCTGCTGCAGTTCCACGCAAGGTTAACATTTATGTATGTGTGTGAGAGTTAAATCTTTTGGCAACTTACTCCCTTAGGATAGTGAATAAATAAAATAATTAAAGTAAACAAAAACTAAAAATAAAATAACACAAATTATAGAATATAACCACACCGCCTCATCAGAGTAGAATGCTAGAGCGATAGAGCAAATCATGAAACAAAAACAGATTTAGAATACCAACAGCACACCAGCTTAAGTATACACACATATATATGTATAGCATTAGCAACAAATTAATTGTAAAGATTAAAATATTAATATACACAAGTTTATGATTTACACGATTTTAACATTCTTAATTTGTATAAATAAGAAAAGACGCGCAGCACACGCCCCCACACTCCCTCCCATCACACACACATGTAAGCAAGCAGTCGCATGCCACAGTCTGCGAGCGAAGTGGGGTGTTCTCATTAGCCACTTATTTCGTTTACTTGTAAATAATCTACAAAAAAAAGAAGAAAACAAATATTACGATTACTTTATATTATACTTTAAAAATAAAATAGCGTGTAATAAACAGCAAACTACTATAAAAGTCATGATGTTACCGAACAAAGGAACAAACAAGTTTTTAATAAGAAATATAAATAATTTATGCGTTTTGTGGAAGTGAGGATGACATTTGGCGTGCCTTTGAGAAGACTGAGAACTAAAGTCTTTAAATTTGATAAATTCAGTGCTACCTGCTGCTTTGTTGGGATATTCAGTTTGAATTTCTGCTATCACATGGAATGGAACAGCGTACATACTGTTGTTGCATCTAATCCCCATTTGGATGGTTCAAGTTGATTGTGATCGAAATCATCCAACTGCAGGTCCTGGAAACATGCTTTTTCGACGGGGTAGGGGAATATGGGGAAGGGATATTAAATGAATGATATTCATTCGTTGCTCGCAGAGCATATTTATTTAGGATCCTCTCACACTGTACTTTTCGATTAGGCCACGAACTTCTTTATTGGCGTAGACACCGCTTACACGGTTATAGCTGAGTTTACAACAGGGCGTCAGTCATTCTTCTTTCCATGACCTAGCCAGCGTAGCCTCTGTCTCTTAATGCGCTGAACTATGTCAATGTCATCGTATCGTACAGCTTATCGTTCCATTGACCGCGGCATACGACGTTGCCAATGCGCAAGGAACATAAATCTTCCGCATAACCTTTCTCTCGAAAACTCGTAACGCCGACTCATCAGATGTTGCCATCGTTCATGCCTCCGGACCTTATAGCCGGACGGGGATTATGAGTGACTTGTAAAGTTTGCCTACTCAATCCAAATGAGCACCTGTTGGCAAGAGTTATTCTGCGTTGGAATTCGCGGCTGCTGTTGTTGTTGGTGTTAATACTGGTTCTTAAATAGACGAAATTATCTACGCCTCCAAAGTTATGACTGTCAACAATGACGTGAGAGCCAAGTCACTAGTGCGACGACTGTTTGTTTTATGGCAGGAGATATTTCGTCTTGCCTTCACTACCAGACCCGCTTGCTTCTTTGTCCAACCTGGAGAAAGCAGAACTAACGGCGCGGTTGTCATGGCCAATGATATTAATGCCATCGGCGTAGGCCACGAATTATCTGGGCGTTTATGGCGTTAAGTGCTGTGCATTTTACGGAAGCCATGTTGATGGTCTGCTAGACCCATACGGTAAGTGGGAGTAACTACACTACAAGTGTCTTCATTACTAGGTAAAGAAGATGATAGACTCCCCTAGGTTGGCGGGTTGCCTCTGTTTCAGTAGGGAGACCCTTCTTCCGACTTTCCACACATTAAGTATATGAAGAGCGGACAGCGATAGGTTGAGGCCTTAGTTAGAGTTTTAATCCCAACGGGCCTGGATGCTTTAGCTTCAACAGTTATGGTCATCGAATCGAATTTTAACACAATCTCCATATCTCTTCGGATTGGACAAGGCCTTGACTGTAGTCTAGAGTTTGCTTATACCCGTGGAGAGTTTAAAGGATTTTAAATGGAAGGTTCCGCCGGCTGTATCCCCCTAAGATCGTTTGATAGGTAGATATGCCAAAGAACGCGATGTGCGTTAAATTCGCCTCGTACCAAACGGTTCTCATCCCGATAAAGCGTCCCTATGTTCGAGTGATCTCCTATAAGGGAGGGCCCGACGTTACCTGACCACCTAACTAAGACCTGGAATATCAGACTAGGTAGTGAGGCTTTCAACTACTCCTTGGGTCCATGATGGCTACTCTACTGAAGTAGCCGCGCAGTGGGTGAACTAGGAGCAATTTGCACAATCATACAGGCTACTATAGCAGTTGTGGGTTGGCAGCATTTAACCACATATCGTAAGGTCCAAGTAGAAATCAATGCCAGCACGGATAAGCAGGATGCTGAACAACCCCGCTACTACATGTTGGTCCATTGATGACAAACTTAACTTAGAATCCAAACAATGTTAGATCGACGAAATAACAGTCCTTGACCGGATAAAATAAATTTTAAATTACGGCAACGTAGAACCGGCTGTTGTGAGAATAGTGAGCAACGCATATTTTATTATTCATTTCTTATCGTTCACTTCCGGGGCCGAGCAATATACCGAATATGTATACATACATATGTTATAGTTAATAGTTCGTTATTTTATAAGAAAAGTGAAAGTTTTGTTTCTAAGTTGTCCAAAAATTGTTTTTGTATTGGGATGGACACCGCTTACGCGGTTATAGCCAAGTTTACAACAGCGCACCAGTCGTTCTTCCTTTTGGCTGTTTGCTCATCCGAGGATGTTGTTTCCATTTCATTGGAGCATTTTTTACGTGTCGGGTCACAAATTCAGCGGAAACCCTGCAGAGGATTCTTACTCTTTTTAGCTCGCCTTGAAACGGATGTTCTTTGGCTCTCCAGTGTATACTTGGCCAAAGACCGGAAGTCATTAGTTGCTTGAGTCATGTGTAAAAAGTCCTTTCTGGCCACTACCAAGTGAATGCAGCTCTGAAAACTTTCTACCCTTACGTGAACTTCTATACATGACTCCATTCTCCTACATATTATAGACGACTAGCGACTATAGAGTTTGGGTTGTAATTATTTTTTATTTTTATTTTTTATTTTATAAATTATTTGTACAATACTTAATATTCTACAAATAAATATCTAGCAGCACTGGCAGCAGAGGCCTTCGGCTGTCTGTCGGGTTGTAATTACTTAGGCAGATAACAGTGAATGAGATCAACAAAAATTATTTCATGAGGTTTTAGTGATAGAAGAGTTAGAAATATCGGTAGAAATTGATTTCTTTTGTGATAAGCTACCCAGAAACTTTCTTTATGAGCGACCACAAAACCCATCTTAAGGTGGAAAGACAAAAGTGTTATGAAATGAAGCATTTATTGGTTTTTGTTAGGAGTGTCTCTTATATAGGCGCTGTGCTTGCTGGAATTTTTTTTTATTCATACGATGGTTTATACAATTTTAGTTGGCTTAATTCAAAATATTTTTGTCATAGTTTTTGATTAATTGATTTATATAAACTATTCTATATGTTTAACTGAATGTCATTTTATTTTAGGCATTGTGTATAAGAGTTTGTCTACGTGAACGTGAACGACTTAAACGACATTGATAGGCGTTATGCAAACGGTATTGAAGTTCGGGTTGACCAACCTTTTCAGACACCCAGACCTTCAGCTGTTCAAGGGGCATGAGTTTAATGTTCCATGCTTCGTCCACATTTCTGGCATCGCCCTCGGCACATTCAGCGCATTGTGTAGCCGGTACTATCTGATCAAGTTCCGTCGGCGCTTCAATTATTTTATATAGATCTCTCACAAGATATACCGTGGTTAAGACACCACGATTCTTTTGTCGTTCGATTGCGTATATTGCGCAAACTAACGACTGTATACGTTTCTCAATTAATTTCATTTGTTCGCGCATAGTCTTAATGTTAATCTCCTTGTGATCTTCGAAATCGTCTTCCAACAGCGATATATCTACAAGTGTTTGATCACGTATCAATTGCAATCCTTCGAATAATTTTTTAATGCGTTCATCCTGTGAGGCGGCCTTTCTTTTGAGACTTGCATTATTCAAACGCTTTGTCTTCAGCACATTTTTCAATTTCTCGATCGTCTCGGCTTGGGATTTTAGCACACTGCGATTGCCAATCTTTAGGTCCTGTAGTTCACCGAAAAGACGCGCCACAGAATTGTTCAATAGTGTTATACGATAGCTGATTTCGTTGGAGTGATTAGAGAAGGAATAATAAAGGCTTTCCTGTTCTTGGAATTTGTCAATGACACGTTTAATGTCTGATGCTTTGGTGTAGTTTAGAATTTTCTTTAAAATCTTGTTGTAGAGGTTAAGTTTCTTTATATATTTTTGTCGACAAATTTCACGGCGTTTAATTTCCTTGTTTGGTATGGCAGTTAGTGATCGTTTTACAAATTTCTTCTCTTGGAATTCCATCATCTTTTCGTTTGCAGTTTTAATACGTTGAAGTGTTTCCATTTCAACCTTTCGCTTCTCCAAATCATACATAAAGTTTTTACTTTGATTATCTAATTTCTCATACATATCGATACCGATTTCAATTTGGTCTAGTGCAAAATCAATGAGGTCCGTAAGGTATTTATTTTCGCTGGTCAATCGTTGTATGTATTTTGTATAAAATGAATAATATTGCCTACGATCGTTTATCAGTTCACAAATATTTAGACGAAGCTTCTCACTTAACGCGGTTAGCTTACATTCCATCTGGATCTGATTTTCATATTGATCCTCCAATAGTCGCAGCGACCGTTTGGCAATTTCTAATTCCTTTCGACTCTTTTGGAATTGTATCATATTCATATGACAGATATCCTTATTCATTACACCCAATTTACGATCAAGATTGTGTATATATAACTTCATTTTTTGAACTTCCTCATTGAGTGATACATTACAGTCAATGAAGCATTTGATAGAAGCAAGGGCTTGACCATTTTTGACCTCATGGCACTTTCCTGACGCGGTCCAAATCTTTGTTTTTAGCAAATCCTTCTCGGCTTTCATTCTCTTGCACCCATGTTTATAGGCCTCAATCTGAAGATGGTTGTTTCTTACATTAGGCAATCGCGCCTCTAAGATTCGTCTATATTGGCGTTGGCGGGCTTGAAGCTCTGAATTTGAATGCTTACAAAGCTTTAAAAATCGACTTGCATCGAAGTCTTTTATAGATTTTGTGCTCATAATTATATTTGATATTGGTTGGTGGAGTAGTATAGGAATTCACGAATTTAGAATTAAATGCAGAACTCGTTTTATTATTTATTGAATATTTTCTAAATTTCGTGAAAAAGTTGTAATAGATGTAAAATGATATTATTTTCAAACCTACGTGAATTGTATTATAGAAAACAGTAGGCATTATGTTCGATTACAGTCATGATTCCGGCATCATAGTTACAGTGCAAACTTTTTGAGGTTAAAATGAATGTAAATAACAATAATGTCCATCTTCGGCTAAAACGTTATCACTGAAGCTATAATACCCTTCACTGTTGCTTCTGGAAAGAAAATGATATGTGTAAAATTTCAGAACAAGAGCTCAAAAACTGAGGGTCGTACAGACAGACTAATTCTGGATTTCTTTCTTCGGGGTATTACAAACTTCGTGGCATTACAAACTTCGTGGCAAACTTGATATACCCTGTTCAGGGTACAAGTATGATCTTTGTTTCTCGCTTTGAAGCCAAAGTACTAATATAGTTGAGTAGTTTTTTTTTTATTTTTTCGAAGCCGGAAGTCCCACCGGAAGTCAAAGTCAAATGTACATATTCATTTTATTTTTCAAATTTTTGCATACATATGTGACGATGTTCACAAGAATAGTCTTTTGTCCCTAAGCTGTTTTATGTGAGTGAGGGGGCGGTGAGGAAAGACGAAGTTCGCTGCTCCGCAATTCGTCATTCGTTTTCATTTTGAATTTCTTTTGATTGAAAAAGCGTTCGATTTCATTAGAATATTTATATTATTTCTTGTATGTAATGTGCAATTATATTTTAAATATTCATATTATAATGGAAAATAAAGTTCTCATGCAACAAAAACACCTACTTATAAAAATGTCAAAATCTTTATTCTTCGTTAAAAATTAAATCGATAAACTGTTTACTCTACCCGGGTATCGATTGCGATTGCAGTTATTTAGCACAGCTGATTTTGACAGATTTTTTTTATCAGTGAACGATTTGAAAATTTGGTGGCAAATCCACGTATATATTAAGGGAGGGTTTAATTAAATTAGATGGAATTCAAAAACATTAGCAATATTTAAAACCGTAAATATACTTCTGCAATTTAAAACCATAGCCATAGGTGATTTAAAATGAGTGGAATTACGATAGCTATAAGCGCTCTAATCGCCGCTTGCACTTATCTTTCTACCATTCGAATGATCCCGAGGTTCAAAGATATGTTTATTAAAGCCGGCTTGTATGGTAAAGACCTTTGTAAGCGCGAGCAACCACAAATGTAAGTATACAATTATGATTTTTTAAACTGCGTTGAAGGAACCAATATGATTATTCATTTAGACCAGAATCATTCGGGGTATTAATTGGATGCGCTTTTCTAGTTGCTATGTTTCTTTTTATACCCATTCCATTTACATTCGAAGAGGCTGCATTGCTTGACGTAAATACCGGCGCGAAACCTGCAACTTTTCCGCATGAAGAGGTAATCAAACAAAAAAAAAGCTCGTTTTGCCAGATGTGTATGAATGCTTGTAAATGCTCTAAATCCTTAATTATTGGTTAACAGTTTGCAGAGATGATTGCAGCACTCTTGTCTATTTGTTGCATGATTCTGCTTGGTTTCGCTGATGATGTTTTAGACCTGCGTTGGCGTCACAAGTTACTTCTACCAACAATGGGCACATTGCCCTTATTAATGGTCTACTATGTGAATTTTAACATTACAACAGTAATAATGCCAAAGTTTGCTAGACCGCTATTGGGCTATTCGTTGGATATTGGTAAAATAATGTATGAATAAACTGAAATACCAGCTATACTTATTTATGTATGTTTTTCAGGCATTTTCTATTACATCTATATGGGTATGCTAGCCGTTTTTTGCACAAATGCAATAAATATCTTAGCTGGAATCAACGGCCTAGAAGTTGGTCAATCTATTGTGATTAGCGCATCCGTTTTATGCTTCAACTTCATTGAATTGGCACTTGGGCACCAAGTGGATTGTCATAAGTTCTCGATTTATTTAATGCTTCCATTTTTAGCGGTTTCGCTTGCGCTTTGGAAGTATAATAAGTGAGTACACTTTACACACTTTAGTAGAATAAATTGTTATATATTATTTTATATGTTTTCTTTACAATTCCTATTTTATCCAAAATTTGCTTCTATGCAAACAGAACGATCTGAAGCAAGTGTTTATATATACAGCTTACTTATTTGACGAGTTAGCTCAACGAAATTTGGCATAGATTATTGTCCAAGATAGCTGTGTTATCTTCGAAGAAATTGTTAAGATCGAATCAATGTATTATATAGCTGTCATACAAACTGATCATTCAGAATGGAGTTCTTGTAGGGAAAACTTTTTTATTTGTCGAATGCCATTCCACTATAGACAAATAACCTTTAAGATCTGATAACTATAACATATAGTGGATGTCATACCTGACTGAACTAAATCAAAATAAAGACCTTTTTATACCATTTCATGATACAAAAAAAAAAAAAGATTTAACGTTATTTATAGCTTCCTTTTTAACTGGTTCCTAACATCCTCAATTTAAATTGCAAGCTGACAAAAATGTGTTATACGGAAGCCACATTAAGTGAAGCATGTTTTATTTATCGAATTTTTTCTTAACTTAGGTACATACATACATTATTATTAACCATGATAATACATTTTGAATTTTAATTTTATGATTTAAATGGATTTATGTCAAATGCAAATATGCACTTGTTTGCAATTATGTAATTACTGGAGCTATAAATGGTGTTACAAATTAACAAATGCTTTTGTATGAGATATAATTGGCTATGAAATTATAAATATAAATCTTTTGGGATGTACAAAAAATTCAGCTGAAGAAGGCTAACAATGCTTGAATTTCCATAAACATATTTAATAACTAAAAAAAATAATCATTTTATTTTCGAATCCCAATAACTTTATCACAGCATTTTATATAAAATTTGAATCGTCAATAATTGTAATTGATTGCTAATAAGCTATGCGTGATCTACGACATTCGTAGATATAATAATCTGTATTCTCAGTTTTGATAATTATAAGAAAATGGGTATAGTACATAATTCATAGCATAGTACATTATTTATATATTTATTTATTTATTTTACTTAACAAAGGTCATCGTTGATATGTGTTTACTGCAACATTAATAATACTAGTGCATATACCAATCAAAGTCATCAGTAATGTATGATTATAAATTCAATTTTTGAGAGCTCTGCAGATTCATATTGGTTTGTGTTTTTATTTGATAAACACACGATTTAAATAAAAAAATATCAACGCAACGGCTATTTGCATTTTCTTGAAGAAATTGTTTCCAAACAGCCTAGTTATTATATTATAGTCCAATTAAGTTTTATTTTAAATGCAAATTATAGATTATTTTGGGAATAGAATAATTTCGATTTAAACTTATTAGGCACAAAAGTTGAATAACTTCTTTTGAATACATATACATGTATGTATGTATAGCTGAAATGATGATTACGCTATTAAAGAACTTTCACAATCCATTACACTCCAATCTATGTTTGGCAAGTAACTAATGATGTTTTCACATTTAATTGCATCTTTACATTTTCTTTAAATTTTCAAACTATCACTCAATTAAACATATTTCATTTGTCTCACAATTTGGAGCGGTTAGTAGACGCCAAGGCAAGAATATTGCGACATTTCTCACTTTTTAGTAGTTTCCGGCTTCGTATTCAATGTCATCATCAAAAGACTCGAATAAATTAACTAATAGATTTCCATATTTTGAATTATCTGTTTCTGCCAATGCGGGTGCATAGTATTTATCCGAATACCGACGATTACGCAGAAGTTGCATTTTCCCGTCAACGTAAATACCGGTTGCAATAAGTTTTTGCAAATAGGCCGCATCAATATTGTGGTTACGTACAGTATCCGCAAATTGAACTTGTGCCAAGGAACTAGTTTCAGCGTGTAATTCGGCGACAATTTCTTCTGGCTGCTGGCAGTATTTGCAAAACCATCCACCAAAGTGATTTAAATCGCCGATGACAAAAGGTGCTGGGTGATTACTTGCTGTAAGGCTTATTTCAAATATCTTTGCTGGATCACTTTCATCGCCATTTATTTGGCTTGGGTTGTCCATATGGACAAAGGAACTTACAAGACCATTAAGATAGGTTTGTTTTGGATGTTGCCAATAAAAACCATAGACGACATACTTCAGTCGAAAAAGTACATTACGTACATCTTTTGTATAATATTTAAGAAATTGCAGTGCTTCCGGTGATGGTAACACACGATCGTCTGTATAAAGTAGCAGATCGCTTGGTTTTAGTGGCAATAGTTTGATTTGGTTCTGCTGCAGCTGTTGATGGAAATGTGCATACGCCTCTTTGATGGTACAATTTCCTTTTTTATTTAACGTATACTCTTTGTCACATAGGTAAATCATATATTTATTAGTTGGGAGCGTTTCTCTTAACCAGTGTTGAATTGTTTTGAAATCCTTTCGTGCTGGCTTTATATATATTACGAAGTAATCAACTACATCGGCGAGCATACTTATTTGTAAATCCAATAAATCCAAATTAAAAAAATTTCCTTCCAACAAGTGTACTAATCGATTGGGACTCCGCGTCTTAGTTGGTTCTTGTAGTTGAAAATGTGATTTTGACGTTAACAACGCACGCCACATAACCTCTGGTTGACCACAATCACGCCCATGCCAACCAGCTCTGCACTTGCATTGTGTGTTCTCTTCCTCCCAAGAAAGTACAATATCCTGTGCAGCTTCATCATTCGATATTTGAGATTGTTCGTCAATACTTCCTTTACGGAAGCACCACAATACATCGTTGTCCAATTCAGGCAAAAACCCGCTTCTATTTCTATATTCTATGGTTTTATTCAGTCTGTTCAGTTTGAGATAAAAGTCTTTTCTAAAATTGCTTTCTTTCCCTGATTGACTATTTTCGATCACAGCTTGCGATACTTCCTGCTTTGATGCTACTTTTCTGTCCGCAGTATCGGTTAAACTAATGTTTACGGAATTGGTTATAAAATTAACACGTCTCATGCCCAGCAATTCTCCTCTGCGTGGCTTATTAACTAAGTTATTGGTATTAATTGAGTAGTCTTTGGTGTCACCATTATGCGCAGTTACCTCATTTAAGCTGGTATTGAGGCCATCGCCTAGCTGTAACAACCACAGGCACGAAATGAAACATATTTGGGCAAGTACCAATAAAGTTAGAAGTAGTTTCTTAGTTAAAGTTGTCTTGCCTCCGGTTGTAGTTGAACTTGCAACATCTGGCATTTCAATGTCTGAGTACAGATGCTGGTTGTTCGCGAGGCGTGTTGTGGCATTTGCTCCGTTGCGTTGAAACATTTGTCATTTGTGATACATATATAATGCAATAGATATCACAAAATATTCACTCTACATAATATGATCTAATTTTGCCTAACAAGTTCCAATTTTTTTAAGTTAATTTGCATTTATTTTTCTCTGCAACATTTTCTGCGAAAACACACCCAAGAAAATCTTCCACTTCTTGACTGCAAAAGGAATACGAATAAGATGACGATGAACCAATCAGCTGTTCTCGTTTGTCGGCCTGTTCTTCAGCAGCTGACAATGGGGGTTTCAAAAAGTTTTTCTCTTTTTTGTTTTGTTACGTTTTTCCATTCATTTATCAGAGAACGTTGAATTCAAGGGTAAATGGTAAATAGAATGAGAAAAGGAAACAGAGTAAAACGACCATAGATGTAAACAAAACATTGGAAATAATTTATTATGAAAAAAACAAAGTGTAACTTCTAACTATAATTCCATTATACAGTTCAACGAGCGAGGCGGCGAAATCTTTATATTCGATGTAAATTTCAAATACTCAAAGACGTACATATATCAAGGCGGATATTTTGGAGAGTCTGTCTAAGAATTGATTACAGTGAATATACTTGTATGTAAATACGTGTGATGGGTTGGTTAATGGGACAGCTGGTCAACTTATGCAAATTGATTTCCATTGTTATTTTCTAGCAGTCCTGTGGATTAAATTGTTGAAACTTTCTATGTGTTTGATAGTACGATCGAAAATGCCTCATCCTCTATAAAGTTCTTAAATCTTTCCAATATAAAAGAGATGGGCATATTTGAATTGAAAGAAATCAATTTCCAGTTGTTCCGATTGAGGAAATAATTCATTTATGTACACCATATAGTAAATTTTGCTGTTATTGTAACGGCCATTGACTGCAATATTAAGGTCAAGTCTGTACTTCTTCGTCCAGTTTTTGAATATGGTTAGTAGTGAAGGGTGTTATGTTCCGTGCAGCGAAGGAGCGAAAAAGGCCCGAGAGATAGCAGTTTACTTTTGATCACATATCATCGATTCCATTGCCCGACGTCATTATCGTGTAGTCATCAGCTACGACCGTCCAATGGACCGTATGGATCTTTTGTTTACCACTGTAGTAGTGGCTGCGCAATGACCGAAGTTGGTGAGGATTGCACAGCCGTAGAGGCTAATGTCGCAGTAGTGCCTTGTCAGCATGGGGCCGCGAAACTCTTGGTTCAATCCCGGTCTGACCAGGTCTTAAGATGTCTCCATCCATTGCATGTATTACACAGTTTGGATGGAGCCTTTTAGCGCAGACGCAACAGAAAATTTCCTTCGAGCCCGTGTTGGACTCAAACCCTGCTGCAAGGAGTAGATCTGATTAGATTGCCAAAAAACAGACGAAAAACATCCTGTTCAATTTCGTTAACGTGGAACAGACTGTCGTGGACATTGTAGTAAAGTTATTGTTCATACTCCACACCGAATGCCTAGATAGATAATGCAGAAGGTCTCTTCATTGTAGGAAATTTTATTGCTCTTATTAAATACTATTGATTGGTTAAAGCTGAAATTGGAGCAACTATATATTTTGATTTAAAGTAGTCTAAAATCTAGTCCTAATATGACTACACTTGTATAATGGATATATTAATTTAAAATGCTGAAAACATTTCAAAGTTTTTTTTCTGATAATTTTTTTTCCTCAATTCCAGATATCCGTCACAAGTGTTTGTCGGCGATACATATTGCTATTTTGCTGGTATGACATTTGCTGTCGTCGGAATATTGGGACATTTTAGCAAAACTCTCTTACTCTTCTTCATGCCGCAAATTTTAAACTTTTTGTACTCAGTACCGCAGCTATTTCACTTCGTGCCATGCCCGCGACATCGATTGCCTAAATATGATGCTAGTACAGATCTACTACACATAAGTACGACGGAATTTCACCCGGAGAAATTGAACAAGCTGGGATTGCTAATGGTGCTTGTGCTGAAAAAGTTGAAACTAATATCGTGGCAACAACAAAGTGACGGTCGAGTGATTACCAATAATTTTACGCTCATCAATCTGGTTTTGGTTGTATTTGGACCCGTACACGAGAAGGTTGTTACGCAATTTTTGATGGGTCTACAAGTGATCTGTACCTTATGTGCGATGGTTATACGATATCCTCTGGCTAGCTACTTTTATGACACCTAACTTATAAGAAGTATTCCTAATTTTGTACGTAAGCGTACATATGTATAGTACTTGACTAGGTATTTTGTCAGACGATTTGTATTTTTCTTGAGACCAAAAATTTAAATAAGTATATAATATAAGAAGTCTGATTGTAAAACTCTAAAACTAATATAAGTTAATTTCAAAGTGCAAATAAAGAAACGGAAAAAAATTAATTTGTATATTTCTTACGCCGAACCAATTCGAAGCATTTGGACGAGGTCGTGAAAATAATGTTAAATACGTGAAATCGGATGATAACTCTGGAACTCTTCATATCGTATGGGGTAAAATTGGATGAATACTAGCTTCCATTTGTTTAATACGGTCTTCATATATCCGGCAGAGTTTATGCCCTATACTCGTACAATATGACGAGCAATCTATGCGGTATCTTAATGTAACTAAGATAGCATCGTTTTCTGGTAAGAATTTTTAGTAGTGCCTTTCCTTACTTGTTTTTAATAATCTTAACTAATAGAAAATCCAAAAAGATTTACACTTTTGACATTTGAGACTTTCCTTTAATATTTTGTACACTATTTTCAAAAATCATTATATTTTCTTATGCTTTGTTTTACTTGAATAGAATTTCTTCAACGAAACTTAATTTCTGCAGTTTTACGCACCGAATGTGCGTAAATTCATTGAAGTCTGAAGAGTTTTATCCCGTTTTGCAATGAGTATGTCGGACATATCGACAGAATCTGAGCTAACCGTAGCCGAAGAGGAAGAAGATCGCATAAATATCGGAGTGAGTAAGAAAAGATGTGTGAACTAAACACAATATGGTCCTTATGTGTTTACATAGCTTTATATTGGTGGTCGCAATGCTGCTGGCCAACGCCATGGACGTGGTTGGGCCATACTTCCTAATGGGGATCAATATGATGGACAATATCGTCAGGGCAGGCGTCATGGTATAGGTTTGTACGTATTTAAGGATGGGTCACGTTATTACGGCTGCTATCGTTGCGGTAAGTAAAATGAAGTGAATATTATTTGAAACGGTCAAATCGTCTTTTTAAATTCAAATACGTCTTTGCATTAGGACATCGTTCCGGTCGAGGTATTTTCATCTATCCCGATGGTAGTATGTATGAGGGCTGTTGGCGCAAGAATATTAAACATGGCAAAGGACGCTATAAGTACGTCAACAATGATTGCTACATGGGTAACTGGTACCGCGGTCTGAGGCACGGCGTCGGTGTCTATTGCTTCAAGTCCGAAGACTGCGGGGAGCTACGTTTCAAAGGCACATGGCGTATGGGTGTTCGTGTGGGACCATTCCAAATATTTTATGGTGACGAAGATCGTTCAACTATTCTACATGGAACCTGGGACAATGAGTACCCACAAGGTCCAGCTGTGTTCACCTTTGATCAACGTTACATGCTGATGGGGTTCTTTCAAACACCGGGTATGACGTATAAAGTTAAGAAAAGTGAGGGTGATACTGAAGAGTTCGGTGGCGAAGTCGAAACCGAGCGTAATGAGAATGGGGTGTACGTCGATGTATTACCATCACAGTGGTTTGCTCAAGATATTTGCTGTTATGATTATGCTCAATTGCCACAAGAGCCTGTACCATTGCCTTTGTCCGATTCTGAGGTGTCTGTGTGCTCTTTAAGTACAGTGCCGACAGAGTTGACACTACAGCGTAGCATTTTATATGTTGGCGAAGCAGAAGAAGAAGGAGAGGGTGAGTGCGTGGAGTGCATACCATGTGAGGGTGTTAGTGAGAGTGAAATCGAAACGGAAAGTGAGCGTATCTGCAGTCAGCAAGCTGATCCCTGTGCTATCGAAATCATTAGTGAGCCAAAAGAATGTTAATTTTCAAATATTCACTAATATTTCCTGATATGTTTTTGTGTGCTTTACAATTAGTTTTGTCTATTATTTTAGACCTAATGAAACGCTGAAAATAATTGCAAATTGAATTTGATGGAATTACATGCGTATGTTACGCTTGTTTTTTATACCCTGAACAATTGATATTGTTAAATTAAATGTTAAATTTCAACACGGTAAAATTGAAAATTTAATTTTTAAATCGAGATGTTGGGGTTGAATTTTGAATGTGTATTTTTTCAATTTCGATTTGTAAATTCAGTCCGGTATAATATTATTCCGGTTTATGGATTAAAAAATTACATATAAATTCTTTATCCGGTTTTTGAGTTTATATTTTTTTTCATCCGGTATTTCGATTTCAATATTGTTTTCAATCCGGTATTTGTGTTTAAATTTTTTTTCACTGCATTTGAGATTCCAAAATAATTCAAATGTTTTTAATTTAATTACTTGCAACCCTGCTACCTTTTGATGAGATAATTCGCAGGAAAAGTGAAATATGCAAATTATACTTTTTTAACTTTTTTATTTTGTGTTTTTATCAAATGGTAGTGAAACAAAGCTTGCATTTAATGCATTTTCTGGATATCGTTTTATAAATTCTGCGTAGCGCATACATTCCATATATTACTCAGAAAGTTGCCAGTAGGGCACTGCCCGCAGAATTAAGTTTGGCGTAGACGCCCGATTGTGGAGTGTTAGTTAATTCACGTATTTTGTCCATAACATAGTCAACCGATACGACAATAGCAACTGTCTCCTGACCGAATGGCGTAGTTGTTAAATTACCAATGGCTTGAATAGCACGGTAACATGCCTCCAAGTCAATAGCCCATTTCAGCAATTCGACGACACCTTCGGTTACTATACGACAACATTCACTTTTCGCCACGCTAAGTGTCTGAGATATGGTGACATTTAAGTAGAATGTTGCGATGGCGATTTGCAAATTCGCACTACCACTTTTAATTTGATCAATGTGTGCCGCTATGGTCGCAAAGCGAGGTTCGATTTGTTTGCGACCAGCTTCGTGGCGCATCATATTCGCTAGGCAACGTACTATCATTAATGTATTAGCGGCAGAGGAATTCAACTTTGGCAGAATGTTATCTAGGAAATTGTACGAGTTCAAAATCGAAAATATTGGCTCATGACGTATAGCCAGACGGGCCACATCCAGAACGGGAAAGAGGATGTCTGAAAATATAAAATATTTAATCTAAATATATATTAAGTTTTGATTTATAGACAAACCATTCGGCCAACGTAATAAATGATGCAGCGCTTCCACAGAGCTTGTATCCACTTCTGGAGAAGTTGTTGTTAGTGCAATAATCGCGTTTAATAATGTGTCCGATACTTTTTCACTCTCATTGGTCAGTTTATTATTGAATTCCCTAAGTAGAAATTACATTTGGGAATCGTATTATACACATTTTATAAATTTAGCATTCGAAATGTCTCACTTTAATTTCTCCAACACTTTGGCGGGATCACAATTGTCAAAAGTTACGTAATTGCTGACGGGAAAATGTTTTTCACTGCCTAAAAAATAGATAGGCGCGTTAAGGTAACGCTCAAACAAAACCCTTTAAATTATACCTCTAATGAAATTAACTTCTGGTTTTGGTTGTGAATGTGATGCAGCTGTGGAGTAACTCGAACCACCAGTAAAAGGATCAACGTTACCAGCGGCATTTAAGTTTTGATTGCTACTACCAGGTACATATCTCGATCCACCCGTGAAAGGATCCTGGTAACCACTTTAAGAATAAGTTTTAATGTTAAATACATAAATACTCTTTTGTCATGAGGTTAAAAATTATTTACTAACCTAGCGGTCGGCTGGGATAACACGTTTCCAGCACTTTGGGAGTTTTTAATTATGAAATTCGCAACTTGATCTAGATAGGCTTGTGGTAGGTTGTTTCGATGTATAAATGTTTGCGCAGCTTGCCAGGGATCTTCACCTCTATTGTAGGGCAGCTTAATTGGAGGTTCAGTGTCTGAGATGTCTACAGAGAAAACATAGTCGTATTCCTGCATACAAATTAATTGTCAAATTGAGTAACTATTTGAAAAACGTCATTCTCCGATATACAAACCTTTCCTTCGTGTAAGGTTTTGCCGGAAGAGGCTTGAGATCCACCTGAAGCACCTGTAACATCACCAACTAAAGTCCATTGACCTAACTGCCAAGCGTAGCACTTCACTGAACCGTCCTGGTGGCGCACCATTTTTGTTTGGCCTTCTCGTGTCCCGTTTGTGAGTAAAGCTTCAGGACCAGGTAAACTAGTAAAATTTTTAAACAAACGTGTGAAATATTAGCACATAATAAAAACATAATTTAAGTGCATAATATGCAAACGATTTATCTCGTGGTACTGACGGAGCTAAACAAAGACGATTTACTCAATGACATCGAATATAGCTCGTTTTAATGTCAGTTTTTATCAACAATAAAAGATACATTGATATTTCTTCAATCATTTCGAAGTAAGAAGTTAGCTTCTTAACATTAGAAAGTAAATATCTAGCACACTTTTCTATTGGTCACAAAGGAATCATACGCTTTTCGGCAGACTTACTGATATCGTCATTATACCCTAAGTAGTGTATATTAAGTTTACTAGGAAGTTTGTTACACCCAGAAGAACAAAGGGAAACGAATAATTTCAAAAATTTTTTCAAAAGCGAAAGCCATTAATGTTTATCACAATTATAATTTGACTTACTCAGTCTTTTTTATTCCGCCAATTTCTTCAGACATTTGAACTTTTCTTGTAGCCACCGCATGTTCAAAAGCTTTACTGGACGATTCATTTGCATATCGTGCAGGATCCTTGGTGAATACACGAACCACTCCATCACTTGAACCAGTTACAATGTCACCGTTTTTTAAGCAAGTTACAGACCATACGGATTGTGCAGGATGAACAATGGCATCTCCCAATTCTTCGCCAATCGACAAGTCCCACATACGTAATGTACTATCTTCACCACACGACACTATTATGTTTTCACCCAGTGCAGAATTTGCTGCCACGGAATATATGTAATTTGTATGTCCACTCAATTCTTTTACACATTCACCATCATCATTCCAATATTTTATAACCGCATCATTGGCACATGAAACGAGCGAGTTATTACTCATGGGTAAAATACCACGAACACAATCCTTGTGCCCTTTTAACATGCGTAGTTTTTCGCCATTGGCATTCCAGTAATATATGCACTTATCTGCTCCACCAGTAATATATTTTTTTGCCTCGACCAGGCAACCGACTGACCAGACTGCTGCTTCATGACCACGCAACACAACCGAAGTGACATCGCCTGTCTCTTTAATAGTCCAAATACGTGCTGTTTTATCCCAACTGCCGGTAATAAGGGTCTTTGGCTCGGCACCTGCCGCAATTGAACAAACTGTGGAATCGTGTCCTTTGAGAATTAATATGGGCACAAAACCGCCTTCTTTGTAAATGGCGACGGTGGCATCATTGCTAGCTGAGCAAATCCATTTTTCAGAGTCAAGGTATAAAACAAAAGCTACAAAGTTTTTATGATCTTGAAAAGTGACGGATTCTGTGTAGTCTTGCCTTAAAAATGTTAAATACTCGTTTATTAATTGAAATTTAATGAAAAATTTGGCTTACCCCAAACGTTTCCACAATTTAACTGTTTTATCGCGAGAACCTGAAATTATTATTTGTCCTTCTGCAGTTTCCAAACCGGCAGCAACTGAGCGTACATCCATTGAATGGCCGTACAACTCGCAACTCAGTTTATAATCGTTTAAAGTCGCACTCATTTTCAAAAGAATTACTATATGTTATCTTCTATAAAAACTATTTATCCCTGTTAGCAAAACTAATAATATTATAGACAATTTAAAAACAACTATTTATTGTTCAGTTGCAAATTTGTGCAACGATGAGTCGATGACAATAGAATATTTTCCAATAATCAAATGTCAGCTAGTTTTTTGGCACATAAATATATATGGCGGGAGCAAGGGCGGCATCTATCGCTAATTAGCTGTATTGTTCATTTATATTCCTTCTAGTGATGTGCAGAACGCAAAATCATGTTTCCAACACAAAAGTATTCGCTTCAAAACAGATGACAGAGCAAACTTTCTGAAGCTGAGTTCTACAGTCGTTGATCCTAACTACATACTTATGTTTCCAAATTATGGTGAATGACAGTCAAAATCTCAGTCTCTGAAATAATAATAACCTTCACAATTATATACAAGATTCAGGCAGCTACAGAGATACAAACATAGACTTTTCGTTGATTGCGCCAATTGAAGATTCCAAGCCTCGGGGGGTACTGTGTCGAATACCCTCAGAGCTGGAGTGTTTTAATCCATTCGGTCAACTGTCTCTTAATTCGCGGAATTATGTTAATGTCGTCATACATCTCATCGCTCCATCGACTGCAGTATTCGCCGTTGTCACTGCACAAAGAACCATAAATCTGCCGCAGAACTTTTCTCTCGAACACTCCTAAGGCCGACTCATCAGATGTTGTTATCGTTCATGCCTCCGCACTATATAGCAGTACGGGAATAATGAGCGACTTTTAGAATTTGGTCTTGTTCGTCGGGAGAGAACTACTTCTCAATTGCCTACTCAGTTCGAAGTAGTACCCATTGGTAAAAGTTATTCGGCGTTTGATTTTAGGCTGACCTTGTTGTTGGTGTTATTGCTGGTTCCAAGATAGACGAAAGATGTTTCGTCTTGCCCTCATTCACTACTACACCCATTTGCTTCACTCCTTTGTCCAACCTGGAGAAAGCAGAACTAACGGCGCGTTCTTTATGGCCAATGATATCGATGTCATCGGCCTACGCCAGTAGTTTTACACCCCCGTAGAAGATTGTACCTTCTCCATTCAGATTTGCAGCTGGAATAATTTTCTCCAGGAGTAGATTGAAGAAGTCGGATGTTAGAGATTCGCCTCGTTTGGTATCGAACGGCTCAGATAGGTCCTTCCCGCACCTGACGGAGCTTTTGGTATTGCTTAACGTCAGTCTACACAACCGTATTAGTTTTGCGACGAAACAAAATTCAGATATAGCGTCATCAAGGCATCTCCTTTGAAATCGACGAATATGTAGATGGTGTGTGTGGTCTTCTTTCCACGGGTCTTTTTCAAGATTGGGCGCATGGTGAATATCTAGTCAGTTGTGGATTTTCCAGGCCAGGTCCAATCAGTTTGTTGACCGTGAGCTTTAATCTTACAACAATACACCCGAAAGAGATACAAGAAAGAGATGTTGAGGAGCCCTATCCCACGGTAGTTGGCGCAGATTGCGGGGTATCCCTTTTTGTGAATTAGGCAGAGCGCACGTAAATACTAAACGTCGGACATACCTACGTTCGACCATAATTTACTAAGATGATGATGATTTTTCGAACGTTTTTAGAAATTTTCAGTTACCTTGTTTCTGTTTCCTACATATTCTGAATGTGTTGTTGTTTCCAACTGGGTGCGTGATGAAGGTAATTATGCATTTTCTATTTCGTAAATAAAATACTTGAAAAGTTCACAAGAACTTTTGAAATGAAAAAAGTGCCTTAATCACTTAATTATGTCAGTCGGGTGTTTATGTAAACAGACATTATGTATGCACTTCCTTGCGTATACATTTCGTGTATAAAAGGTGCACACGGCATCCGGTGTCAATAAATTGAAGTTCTAACATTCCGTCGTCATCAACGTAATGTTGTATCGTCCGCGTTTCAAAAACGGCAAGTTGATTCCACTTTCTTGGCCCATTGCAGCCTATCGACTCTTGAATCACATTTGCTGGCCACTACAGGATGACGCAAGCTACCTGCTGCGTCTGTACGACCGCTTCTTTTGGGCGTTCGGTTTCTTCATATTCATGCAACACAACGACGCTGAGCTGCGTTACATAATTGTCAATAATAATAATCTGGATGAGATGCTAATTTGTGGACCGACTTATCTGGTGCTAGTTGAGATCCACTTACGTGCCTTTCAGTTGGGCTTAAAGAAGGAGGCATTCAAGCGTTTTCTGCAAAAATTTTACGCAGAAATCTATATAGATGAGTGAGTGGCATACTACATACTTTCTAATTTATTTTATCGTGTTTATCTTTATCTTGCACAGGTCATCTCATCCCAAACTCTATGCCAATATACAGAAAAGTTTGCGTCCAATTTGGTTTTATTCCCTATTATATTTTAGCACTCTATCGTCTTACGTAATAATGCCGGTAATTAACTGCCTGAATAATGTCAAAGCGCCGCTCTACAAAATGTATTACCCGTTCGATATCACGCCCAATCCGATTTACGTGGCCATTGTATTATCGAACATTTGGGTAGGTTTCACCGTGATCACAATGGTCTCTGGCGAGGACAACGTACTATCCGAAGTGATGCTACATTTAAATGGACGTTTTTTGCTATTGCAGCAGAAATTGCGTCACGATGCCGAGCGTTTGTTGCATGTAGTAGACGATATAAATATTGCTGATGGACTTCGGCGTCGGATTATCGAAGCCATTGAAGAAAATGTTCGCTTGTACAAATTTGCTGAAGACTTTGAACGTGAATTCTCCTTTCGTATTTTCGTCAATTTGTCCTTCAGTGCCGGTTTGCTATGTGTACTAGGCTTTAAGGTGTATACGGTGAGTAGCTTAAGTTAAGATCTCAATCGTAACACGGATTCGGAGCAGATCCTATGCATTGCAGCGCTTCTTTGTTCCCTTCGTTAGTGGTGAAGCAGATTTATATATTTTCTGTCGAACGCACTTCAAAAAGTAGCGTTACGAATCTGACATAATCTTCTTCCTTATTGTCTTAGATACCACTTACACGGTTATAGCCGAGTTTAAAACAGCGTGCCAGTCGTTCTTCCTTTCCGCTGTTTGGCGCCAATTGGAGATTCCAAGTGTAGCCAGGTAATTCTCCACTTGGTCTTTCCAACGGAGTGGAGGTGTTCCTCTTCCTCTGCTTCCCAAGGCGGGTACTGCGTCGAATACTCTTAGAGGTGTTTTTATACATTCGGACGACAGAAACTATCTAGCGTATCCGTTGTCTCTTAATTCGCTGAACTATGTATGCCAATGGCGTCGTACATCTCGTACAGTTCAAAGTTCAATCGGCTGCGGTATTCGCCGTTGACCATGCGCAAAAGTTCTTCCGCAGAACCTTTCTCTCGATAACTCGTAACGCCGTCTCATCCGATGTTGTCATCGTACGCACCTCTGCACCATATAGCAGAACGCAGATGGGGAGAGACTTGTAGAATTTGGTCTTTAATCGTCAAGAGGGCAAATCTCAATTGTCTTCATAGTCTGCTACCTGTTGGCAAGAATTATTCTGCATTGGATTTCGAAGCTGACATTGTTGTGGGTGTTAATAATGGTTCCAATATAGACGAAATGATCTACGACTTTGAATAATGTCAACAGTGTCGTGGGAGCTAAGTCGCGAATGTTTGTTTGTTGACTGAGGATATTTCGTCTTGTCCTCGTTCATTACCAGCCCTGTTTGCTTCGCTTCTTTGTCCAACCTTGAGAAAGTAGAACTAACGGCGCAGTTGTTATGGCCAATGATATCGATGACATCGGATTGTATTCAGCTCTGAAGCTGGAATTATTTTCTCCAGCTATAGATTGAAAAAACTTCAAAGAATCTTAAGTTTAAGCTATAGTATATGCAAGCTTAAGACCATTGATTCTAGGTTGTATCCATAATCGTTAAAGAGCATTTATTGCATTGATTACTTGTCTTCTATTTACTTCTTTTTCTCTATATTTAGAATCCGATGGCTAGTTTCGGGTTCATCTTTTGGATCTGCGCTAAAATAATGGAAATGATTTTGGTTGGCCAGTTAGGATCGGGGTTGATTTACACAGTAAGCAATTCGAAAATTTATTGAATTATTCCCTCTGATCTCTCTCCTCTCTCGCTCACGTTGCCTTTTATTTAGACTAACGAAATGAGTTCCACTTTCTACGAATGCAATTGGGAGCTGGTTTTACTAAAGTCTGGAGATACAAAAGCAAATGTGCGTCTAATGAAAACCTTGCTTTTGGCGATCAGTACCAGCCAGAGACCATTTGTTTTGACCGGTTTCAAGTATTTCAGTGTCTCTTTGACGGCTGTTTTGAAGGTGAGTAGCACGGGTGTTGAACTTTTATGAAATTTTAACATTGTTCTTTTAGATATTGCAGGGCGCTGGTTCATATTTTACGTTTCTGACATCAATGCGTAAATGAATGCCATCCACGCCATATTGATTTTCAACTTATTAGTTATGTACTATATACATAAATAAATGAAAATGCATCACAACTTTTGAAAAGCTGATTTCTGATTTTTTCTGCTCGTTGTAAAATAGTTGGTATAAGACAGAATTGTTATTAGTGCTCGAGAATTAAATTATTATAATACTGCGTTAGTGCGTTAGTAAAAATATATTGTTTTGAGAAGAATTTTCTTCATAATGGTCTTTACGATCCGCTATCATTCTTTTAAAAACTAAATTAAAAAATTATTTATTATTATGTTTTATTTTAATATTTTATTAATGCCGTGTATAATGTATCTTACATTTGAGCGACTCCCCTTTAACATTTACTATGTAAGCGAAACCCTATTAATATAGTCGACATGTACCGTGACTTGGTGTAAGATAAGCGCCAAGATATTCCTTCTACTTTTCTTTCTTACTTTTTTACTCTCGCATCATGCTGCAACAGAATACTCGTATTACAATTTTGTTCACCTAATGGCAGCTTGTAACATCTAGAACTAATCGGGCTAGGTATAGAGTGTCTGTGACTGATTTTTTACCGAAAGTATCGAACAATCTGTAAAATTTGCTATTGAAATTCGAGTAAAAGGGGATGATAATATACAATATGGATATGGAACGACTTGGCGCATTTTACGTCTTAAATTGCGTAGCGTAGAAAAAACAAGCGTAGAAAAAACAGCTTGTGCAAGAACTGAAGATCCGACACTTTCGAGTCAAGTTTTGTTCAGCGATAAGGGCCATTTCTGGCTCAATGGTTATGTAAACAAGCAAAATTGCCACAATTGGGACCAATAGCAACTTGAAGAGATTCAAGAGCTGCCATTTCATCCAAAAAACAACGGTTTGGTATGGTTTGTGGGTCAGTGGTCCATATTTCTTCAAATATCATGCCGGTGAGAACGTAATCGTCAATCAAGACCGTTATGGCGACATGATAACGGAATATTTGATAGCTGAGATTGAAGCTCGTAATATCGGCGACATTTGGTTTCAACAAGACGACGCCACTTCCAACACATCGCATCAATTAATGGATTTATTACACTTCGGTGAGCAAATAATTTCACATTTTGGGCTGGTCGATTGGCCACCAATATCGTCTGTTATCACACTGCTAGACTTTTTTCTGTGAAGTCTAAAGTTTATGCGGACGATCCAGCTTTGATTCAGGCTTTGGGCCAAAACGAGTCATCGCCTCAACGGATGGGCCATCTGCGGCGCGGCCAACATTTGAAAGAGATAATTTACAAAAAATAAATAGCAAAGAAGGTTCTTTCGAATGATACTCGTAGGAAGCATTTCCATTAAATTTGAATTTTTTTTTCTTAAAAAGAGTAGATAACGAAAAGTAATTGATATTCTTTCACCCTTTCATCGAGTAATAAATGATTAATTTTTCAGCAAAATTATTTTTGTAAAAGTTTTGTCAAAACCTGAATGTCTCTTCCCGGCTTTCATCCTAACGAGTACAAAATGTCCAGTTACAGCCGAATTTAGTTTTCCTTGTTTGTATAATATAAAGTTGTGCCAACTCCTGAAAGAATTTCTCTGCCTTTCACCGAATACACACGAATTTCGCCCTTCCTTAATTGTGAAAATTTTTTTGCTTAAAAGGGAAGCTGATTTGCATTACATGGGAATTTCTTATCATTGCTTAAACAGGCATTAATGTCGGCACATTCATACCATATACATATGTATATTAGGGTGTGCGTTTTTTTTAATTAATTGTTTGGTTTCAAGCGCCTCCTTGCAGTTTAAATTTTTGTCTTCAAAAAGGATGTAAACAAGCGCTCTATTTTTTTCGTGCAATTTTTATTATTTTCTATAAATAAAAAAATAAACTTAAAACTGTGCAGTTGCAATATTCAATTACAAATTTTTTCTATCTACAAACATTGGTTTCGATGATTTTTTTTCTTAAAAAGGTTCCTTTAAAAGTTATACACAGTTAAAGTTATACATCAAATATTATATATGGTATGGACAGTACTCATGCAGTACACCATGTCGTATGAGCAACACAGATTGTATAAAACAGTTTTGTGAACATTCAGGTCGTTTGAAGTATAACTTAGAGTGCTTATAAATATTATATTAGAGGAATATTTTTATGGTAAAAATTAACGAGACCTTTGTTTTAGAGCGGAATTTAGCATATTACTTTTTCAAAGTAATTTACTTGCTTAATGCAAAATATCAAAAAATCTCAAGAAACAAATATATATGGGGCACCGTGTAAGTTGAAAATAAAGGGGCTTTTTTTCGTTGGGTCCTTGTTTATAGAACAAAAATTGGATAAAAATTAACAAGCCTTTTGAAAAAAAAGCTATTTGGTAAATAACGGACACCCTAATGTACATATACATATGTAAGTATGAATGTGGTGTGGCGAGCTCACAACAAACATTTCTATAGGAGTTATATATTTGGTATGCTTGTTGTTGGTTTTTGGTTGGGATTGTCCACTTTCCACAGACTTTATAGCGGGTTAGTGAAATCAATCCGATAAATGTATGGCTGTAAATATACGCTTTACATTTATAAGAGCACAGCTTTTGACTCATTACAAATTGTGCTATATACGAGTACAAATATTCGAATAAAATGAAGAAGTTTTATATAACGTAATGATATTGCATAAAATACATAATAATTCTATAAGATGTCGTTTATTCAAAAACCAAGTAAGGTCAGAGTAAATTTTGAGATATGAATTCTATACAAAAGTTGGCAGAGATATGCTTGCTTAAAATAATGGATCCGCTAAATCTGAAGTTTCTAACACTAAAACTTCTGTTTTAAAAAAATACCCATATATTTTTGTTTGTTTATTCTCGCATCATAAAATTAAAAAAAAAAAAGTATTATTAAAAATTCAAAATAGAGTCACTTATTGATTTCGATTCGCTACATCATATTACATATGTGGTAGGCACAATATGCATTAAATTTTAAGCCACTAGATGTATCCAAATTATAACCAAACTCTAAATTTTGCTCGCTATGAATACGTAGATTGCCTTTTATAATTCGGCTTGCGACTTTTTTTGTACAACTTTCGACGCGGATTATCTCAGGTCTTATGGATTATATTAGGTCTTAATTTATAGTGAAAATATAAACTCCTTAGCTCACATAGTAGAGGCAGATATTTTCACTAAATTATTCCATACATATATATGGTATGTGTTATCTTCAGCTGCGGCTGCTGTGAGAAAAATATCACTCATACGCTCTGGCATATTTAGTAACTCTTCTATAGAAGAAAATTCATCTTTATTGCTCGTTTCCTACTTTTAAATATAATTTAATTTAGAAAAATATTGTAAAATACATAGAAAAGCAAGCGAATGACGTGACTGAAGAAAATGTGCAAGAAGATTTATTTATATTCGATTACTAAGTCACAAGTCATGCAACACTTGTGGCAATTGAACATCCTTTCAGAACGACATAAAAAGGCAAAGTGTTTGCTCACTCAAACCAAATAAAGCGGATACGAAGAAGGAAGTTTAAGGAATTGCAGTTATTGCATTGTAAGTTTATAAATGAATTTATGGTGTTATCTGTAGAAAGACATGAAAGATTACAATTTTAAATAACTTTTTTTGGCAGTAAATACATTATTTTATAAAGGGGAAAATGGAACATAATTAAATATGGTTTTGACCTGAGTAGACAGAAATTTGAAAAAAAAAAATTGTAATGCTAAAAGTAGTGTTTATCTTGTTGTGGCTGTTTGTGTTTATCCAGTTCCAACCGAAGCTCCTTGCGGTGACTATCGCTAATCCTTGGAGATTCGTCTGAAATCCATCGGAAAAAAAATATTTCATTAATAGATAATCTAGCGCTTGATCCAACTTTGTTTTGAAGTGACAAAATGGTAGCCGCAGGATATTTTTTCCGGATTTTTGGGGAAAATCAACAATTAATTGTTTATAAAAATAGCCAGGGAAAACGTGTAAAACGTCAAAAATAGGATTGGAATGCAAGTAACTTCATTTATACATATACCATATTCAAGTATAACTCATAACTCATATACTGACCGACAAATTCGGTTTGTTAGAAAAACGAAAATGATTATACGAAGTACTTATATCGGAGTTGGGGTAGTATCGACCCGATTTTATCTATTAACTAACGGGTGGGCCATATAAAATTGTAAATTTAAAAAGTCAATAAAAAAACGGCTTTATATTTTTCAAAGGTCTAACATTTACTTAAAAGGCTATTTTATGAAATTTATTTGTGGAAAACAATTTCGGACAAATGACCACCACGGCTGAGTTTACCTACTGTACTTATCCGATCCACCTAATTTTGGAGTACGTTCTCAATGGTTTCAGGCCTTATGGCAGCTACAGCTGCTTGAATCTCGTACTTTAGATCTTGAATTGTTTCTGGATGGTTGGCGTAACATTGATCTTTAACAGCTCTCCACAGAAAATAGTCCAACGGAGTTAAATCGCAGCTTCTGGGAGGCCAATTCACATTACCTCTTTTGCTGATTATGCGATAGGGCGTAAAAGATTGAGTGTAGCGTTTGCTGCATGGCACATAGTGCCGTCCTGCTGGAACCAGATGTTTTCCGAGTCTTCCTCTTCAATTTGCTTGAGGAAAAATTCGGTTAACATTGCGCGATATCGCTCACCATTGATGGTTTCGGCGGTTCCTTCTTCATTTTCGAAGAAAAATGGGCCGATGATTCCACCAGACCAAAATCCGCACCGAACAGTGATTCGTGCTGGGTGCATTGGCTTCTCGACGATTACGTGCGGGTTTTCTGTGCCCCAAATGCGACAATTCTGCTTGTTAACGTAACCGTCGAGGTGGAAATGAGCTTCGTCCGAAAAGATGATTTTTCAGTAAAATTCACCATCCACTTGACTCACCACTTTGGAAAAAGTTTTCAATATTTCCCAGTTTTTTTTTAGTGAATAGCGACCCATTTCATAAATTTTAGACTTTTTACTGAATATCTGTCACTTTCCGAATGGTATTTGACGTTTCCAATGTGGAAATATAGATAATTCAAATTTAAAACGTTAGATGGCCCACCCATTATTAGGGGCCATCCATAAATTACGTCACACGAATTTAAGGACTTTTTAACCCCTCCCCACGTCCTTGTCACAAGTTGTCACATTTTGAACTCCCCCTCCCCCTGTCGTGACGTCACACATTTTCCAATTTTATGGATTTATCAAAAAAATAAAAAAAAAACAGGCTTTTCTATATATTCTTATATTTATTAAATAATCTTTAATAAAATCAACATTTAGTTAAATATTAAAGTACAGAGACAACGAATGACTAGTCGAGAAATAATAGATACCTAATTATGCTAATTAAAAATTCAAAACTTAATCATCTTATGTCCATGGACTTTTGACCCACTCCTTTATATCATTTATTACTGGTAAATCGGGCACTTCATTTTCGTTCTGAATTTGCATGTCAGGAACATCTTTCGTATCAACATCTTCTTCTTCCATCCATAAAGCATCGTCATCATTCATTAAACAGAGAAACTCTCGGGCACGTCTAGCCGCAATTCTTTGAGGACGAATTTTCGCGATAGGTAACAGCTTTTGTTTTTTATGTGTTTGCTTGTGTTGATTGGTGGCTTTATAATATAGGCCATATATGCTACACGATCTTTTAAATAAGTATGACTCGACACTAGGGCAATAACTATCATATGGAACTTGTTCCAGATGGGATGATGCTTGGAGATTTAAACAGAGCGGGAAACGGTATTGCCCTAACGGACCACACTGAACCGTTACCCTGACAGCACTTTCCTGGGGCGACGACATTACAACGCGAGAGACAATTTTGTAACTTTAATTAAAATTATAATATAAAATAAAATAAAGTACGATTCGCAGAAGAGCCCCAATGTTTACAAATTTATTGTAACGAACCCTGGACACGGCGAGTATACCTCAGCAAGTTATACTTGTAAGAAGTAGGGGCAGTAAAAAATTTCGTACCAACTTAAGTATTAAAAAACAAAGATTGTGTTTATAAATGTTTAATATTTTTTTGTTTACCTATTAATTTCACGTTTGTACATCACAAATTGTGAAATGTGATGTCACAAAGCTTTTGACCCCCCTGTTTCTGGTAGCACCACTTATTGGTGGGTATATGAAATAAAAAGTTTTATCTCTTGCTGACATTTCGTAAAAATTTTAAGACAATTGGATAACTACAATCGATGTTATCGATCAAAAAGTCACAGCAGCTTTTGGTCATCGGTCGTAAAATGCATTGTGAATAAAGAGCAAATATTAAATTTTGTTTTAAACTTAGGAAAACGTTTACTGAAACATTTAAAATGATGCATAAAGTTTATGGTGATCAATGCCTATCCCATAATAATGTGCATGAGTGGTTAAGCGATTCCAAGAAGGTCGTGAGGACCTCTGTGACGATCAGAAGTCACCGAAAAAAAGTCATCTTCAGAAGTCAAAAATAAAGACAATGCTGATTTACGATTCCGAGGGTACTGTACACCGAGAGTTCGTCCCACCTGGCCAAACGATTAATGCTACCTTGGTGTTATGAAGCGTTTTTTGTCACGCATTCGTCGTGCTCGACGACAATACCGTGAGGCAGGGTCCTGGCGCCTGTTGCATGATAATGCGCCGTGTCATCGGTCGACGCTTGTCACTGATTTTTTGACAAAACACTCCATGTTAGCTATTAATCACTCACCTTATCTGGCACCCTGTGATTTTCACCTATTTGGAAAACTTCAATTGCCCATGAAATGACACTGGTTTCAGGACATTTCAGCTATCCAAAAGGCGACGACCGATATTCTCAAGAGCATTCCGAAAAATGACCTTAAACACTCATTTGAAATACTAATTGACCGGGCTAAACGCTGTATCGAAGCACAAGGAAACTACTTTGAATAAAAAAAATATAACTTTTGAAAAATATTAATTTTTTGTTGTTTTTTTTTAACAGTCCTGTTTCTTTTGCGACAGACCTTGTATCTCTAAATTTCAATTGTATATCCGATTAATGGACCGATATTTTTGGTCAAAAGTCAACTATAGATACTGGGGTCCACATATTCGGTACCTAGGGGCTTGATCGGTTTTTGTTGCACTTCTGCAATTATATAAATTGCTTCTTTATTTGTGTACTGGAAAGTAAAATAATCAAGTTTAATTTAAAATTGAGCTATATGGGAAGTAGGCGTTGTTTTAGTCCGATTTCGTCCATTTTCGCATTGTGGCATGACATAGAAATATAATAAGAATGCCAAGTAAATATTAAATTTAGTTTAAATTTGTCAGTCGTGTCCCGAGATATGGGATTTTACCAAAAAGTGACCGATGGCACATGGACGATAATTTTTCACAATGGATAGGAGCCATCTGATCTCGGAGTTATTGATTTATTACGCTTTTAATAGTTTTTAACAGCACCGTTATATTGGGAGTGAACGGGGTTATCACCGGATTTCATCCATTTTCACACTGTTGGTAGAAGTTCTTATAGGATTTGTACGCAGCAAATTTGCTTGTTGTAGTTTGAGTGGTTTAGGAGATATATACATTAAACTTGTTAGAGGATGGAGCCACGTCCGCTTTTTCAAAAATTTTTGGCCACTGGTGACCCTTGCTACTGCGATCCTCAAGTTATAGCTTGCACGGACGGACAGACAGACAGACAGTCAATCGGATTTCAACTTTTCTCGTCACCCTGATCACTTATGTATTATAATGATCACTACAATTTCAGAAAATACGGTTCATATCGGACAATTATGACATATATCTGTCATACAAATTGCTGACCGATCGAACGGAGGTTTTTGTTTCGATTTTTTTTTTTTAATTTCCAAGGTTCCGTTTTTGTCAAAGGCATCGTTCCAATCTCTGGATCAGATCGGACAACTGTGGCATAAAGCTGCCATTAAACTGGGTGTTACAAACTGCGTTGCACAGGAAAGATTCACTTCTGACATGCTTTATTTTACATCCACAATTTTGTTTTGGTCGAATATGTTCATATTGCATACGTGAACTTAGGACATATATAAGATCAAGCAAAATACTTGGCTTTGAATATAACTGAATGTCAACGTTTATAGCCCGAAACATGAATTAGATATAGATACATGTTTGAGTCAAAAATGAATTGGCAAAAACTAAAATTTACTTTTCATGCATTTAAATTAATTTTCTGCGGGGTACCAATGGTTATAATATATATCTACGTAGGAGTTAAAGTTATGTGGGCGCGATGGCTCCTGCGTCAAGGCCGATAACATATGCCATTTCGCGCGTACATAATTGGAGCTTATCGTTCGGAAGAGCGGACGCTGAGCATTGTCAACAACAAAATCTATTGTAAATACCACTTGCTTTGTGGCAAATGCGACAAATAACTGTGCGTACTAAACCAAAATAAATTAAAATTCAGATACTCAAACGTACGCGTTGCATTTTGATTTCGAATTGTGGCGCAGTACTGCAACTCTCAATTAAATGCCTAATAAATTTTAAATAATTGCTGGCAGATTTTATATAATTCATTAACGTTGCGCTTTCTGTTGAAACGTTCATTTATTATATATTTCCAATTAATTTTATGCACATTTACTGTTAGCGGATTGGTGAACACTGTGTAAGCCACAAAACAGCAATCAAGCTAAGCTTAACACATCACACGCTCACGCACGCACTCACAAAGCATGCTTGATTGAAAATTGCTGGCGCAAATTAGAAATCGCCCGTGCGCCCCGTCGGCTGGCAGTTTAGTGTTTAGCGATATCATTTAAAAACAAAGCAGCAAATTGTGAAATGTGTTTGATTTATTGCAGAGAAATGGCGGAATTCGTTTATGAAACTCATTTGTTGCAGTATTGTGCGTTTTTGTTTTACGACGTGGCTGTGGATTTCATTTACCCGTAATGAACAGTAACCGCATACGCAGTGGTGCACCAATTCCACTGCCATTCACACTCGACAAATTGGTGATGCTGGCTCGTTTACAAGTTTAATAAATGTTCACATTTGCGAAGATTTATGATGTTTACACTAAAACAATAGTCGCCAATAAGCAACAACAACCTTATGGCCAATATAGCAAAAATATGATTCTTCGAGAACTAAGTGAAAATGAGGACATTTGATGAAAATATTTAAAAAAATTTCTATGACATCTTTATAGGTTATCTTTCATCTTATTGGTTCCTCTTATTTACAATTATACTTCTTCTTAATTGGCGTAGACACCGCTTACGCGATTATAGCCGAGTTAACAACAGCGCGCCAGTCGTTTCTTCTTTTCGCTACGTGGCCCCAATTGGATATTCCAAGCGAAGCCAGGTCCTTCTCCACTTGGTCTTTCCAACGGAGTGGAGGTCTTCCTCTTCCTCTGCTTTCCCCGGCAGGTCCTGCGTCGAATACTTTCAGAGCTGGAGTGTTTTCGTCCATCCGGACAACATGACCTAGCCAGCATAGCCGCTGTCTTTTAATTCGCTGAACTATGTCAATGTCGTCGTATATCTCGTACAGCTCATCGTTCCATCGAATGCGATATTCGCCGTGGCCAACGCGCAAAGGACCATAAATCTTCGGCAAAACTTTTGTTTCGAAAACTCGTAACACCGACTCATCAGCTGTTGTCATCGTCCATACATCTGCACCATATACTTAGCAGATCGAGGATGAAAAGTGACTTATAGAATTGTTTGTCGAGAGAAGACAAGATTATTCTGCGTTGGATTTCGAGGCAGACATTGTTGTGGGTGTTAATACTGGTTCCAAGATAAACGAAATTATCTACGACTTCGAAGTTATGACTATCAACAGTGACTTGGAAGTTAAGTAGCGAATGCTATGAATGCTTGTTTGATGACAGGAGATATTTCGTCTTGATCTCGTTCACCACTAGACCCATTTGCTTCGCTGCCTTATCCATTCTGGAGAAAGCAGAACTAACGGCGCGGTTGTTGAGGTCAAGGATATCAATATCATCAGCATATTCCAGCTTTACACTCTTATAGAAGACTGTACCTTCTCGGTTTAGTTCTGCAGCTCGAAATACTTTCTCTAGAAGTAGGTTGAAAAAGTCGCACAATAGGGAGTCGCCTTATCTGAAACCTCGTATGGAACGGCTCGGAGAGGTCTTTTTTGATCCCGATGGAGCTTTTGGTATTGCTCCAGTCAGTTTAAACAGTCATATTACTTTTGCCGTTTTGTTTGTCTTCAGGAGGGTAATTGCTATTCGAACTTCTTCATGGTCGGGCAATGGAACATCTGCTCCATCGTCATCGATTAAGGAATCGGGTTCGCCTTCTCTTGGCGTTGTACTTTCACTGCCTTTCACCAGGCAGGAGAAGTGTTAAATTACTGAAGAATTCTCTCCGTCTGTCACAACATGATCGATCTCATTGGCGGTTTTTCGATTCCGAGACTGCCAGGTACCTTGATGAATCTTCCTGTGTTGGAATCTAGTATTACACGGTGTTTGAGATTATAAATTTGAAAATTACAGAAACAAAATATTTATTATAAATTTGTTATACTTCATAGACAGTATAATTTTCAAAGATTAAAATAATTATTTTTGTTATCTACATTGAGCCCAGTATATTATTACATAAAGCTTTACTTTCGCCATAGCTATTGAGTATGATAAATTTGTTCCACATCAAGAGTCGATCTGGTCAATGAACTCATAATTCGTATTCACATCCGTTTTCCTGCAACTGACGGAAGTGGAGGGAAGCAAGTGGCGTGCATAGGGCTGAAGAGCGCGGTGAGCTGTGACAAAAATACATAAGTACATATGCCCGTAGGAGTGTTGCTAGAAGTAAAAAGTTGTTCGAACACATGTAGATGCAAATCTGAATGCAAAGAGGGAATATGTGAACACGGGAAGGGAAAGAAACTTGATGCAATAAGCTCTTGTAAGCCCAAATGACACCAAATTGAAATTGTGTGAAATATCCATCACTTTTTCCTAAGAATTTCTTATGAATGCAAGTGCCGGTCGCAATAAGGAGACAAACTACATGAAAGCTTAATTAAATCTATATTTTTGCTTGAATGGAGCAGCAGCCAGGCACAGACAATTTCCTAATTGACACTTGAAGTTGATGAAAATTAAATGAAGATGATTTTAATAAACAAAATTAAATTTTTACAAATATAAAAAATTTTGAAAAATGGAATTTTTGAAGAATGAAGAAATTGATAGCATGTTTTGACAGTATTCGACTAGTTGCATCTGAAGTCTAAGGCCGTTTGACTAGTTTTGAACTGCTTTGGGAAGTTGGTCTATATGTAATGATTATAGATATGAACATACTCAGAAGTCTCAATTTTAGGAGTTTTAAAAATTTTAAATTACTTTAATTGTCATCTATTATCCTAAAGTATATAGATCGAAGTCTCAAATAATACATATAGTAGAGCATGCCAATGGTCTTTCAGAACGCAATGTTGGCATACCAGAAGTTGCCTAGTGGGCTTCTCTAGGCAGCAAGTCCAAAAAACTTGTAGTGAACAGCGCGTTAGGTTATACAAGTAGGCCATAACATTAATATAATCTGGAAACGCAGTCAGAAAGGAATAGAGGGTAACGAAAAAGCAGAAGAGTTCGCTCGCTCGAATACAGCTGGAAACGCAATTCCCCAAAGCTGCCGCAGATCAGCTCCTTCAAGGATGGTTTCAAATAATATATCCAAGAAGAACATCTCAGGTATTGCAACACAGGGCATACCATAAAGATACTTTGGTGTAGTGTCTAAGGTGAACAGACGAAAACGCTTCTACTTCTGAGCCAAAGGGAGGTTAGTAATATTGTAGTGGTCATAAAAGGGCAGCTACTTTTAATATTCCACCTTAAAAAAATTGGAAAAGTGGTTTCAGCGGAGAACATGCGCGGAACATCATGTCACGCTGGAACATTACCTTTGCGATTGGCTAGCCCTGAACCGGATGAAACGGTTCTGTTAAGTGGAATCGTACCTAAAGCGGTGAGATGGATCGATTAGTTTTCAGTAAATAATGTATTATCTAATTACAAATCAATAGCAACTTGATCTTCAACAAGTATTTTTGCTTTAGTGAATGCCTCTTAAGAATTATCTAAAGTGCTAAGGGCAATCAACTCTGAATTGTTAGCGGCATCGTATATATAATGTCGTCATCCAAAAAAACTCGCGTATGCCGGAAATGTTCTACGGTTTATACCGAACAACTTTGCCTAAGAGACAATGGGTCTGAAAACGGATTTCAAGCCAGCGATTTTTAAGGTTTTAATAATTTAAATGTTTTAGGGATTATAAATATTGTTCATATTTTAAATATCCGAAATATGGAAATAAAAATAATCCGCTCTAATATACATACAGACATATATATGCATATATTGTAGCATTTATTTTTAAAATTTCAGGTGATGTAATGATACTAACAGCAGTAAAAATGCTTGGCACCCCATTGAATAACTGAAATTTATCTCTTTAAATATATGTATATAATGAAACAAGAGAGTTTTGTGTGTTGAATGCCAAGGTCTTGAATAAATATGCAAAAAGACTAAAATATTATGTATATATGTACAGTTGTACATACATGTACAGACTTCCAAAGATTTCAAAAAATGTGATTTGTTGCCAACCTAGTAAAACACATATTTGAGCATATCAGCAAACATGTTTGTTATGTGTTGATATTTGCCTACAGATTTTGATGGATCGCTGTAACTTATTGATTATATGACAGCCACGGCAGCGCACACTGAGCTGAAGCCTGACGATTTCCGTGGAAAAAACTTGAACAGAGCAACAAAAATGCTTACTAAATTGTGTAGAGGTCGATTAACAAACAACAAGACCCAAAGACACAACAAGACTAAAGGGACGAAAACATAAACAAATTTACAGAATGGTTACTTAGTTGTGGAATAAGTGAATGAGCGAATTCTTGGTCAAGGCTAACTTAACTCAAGGCAAAATATAGAATAGTTTGTTTTACTATTAATTTCAATCAACAACTGACATGAAGCAAGTAAGGCGGAAAAAAGTTAGGAATAACCCAAAATTTTATGTTTTTGCAAGGTAAAGTGAAATCTAGAAATCCCCCTGCTGGCGCCATCTATATGTCGACTAATGCGTTAGAATCTGCTATATTTATCGATTGTCCAGTGGGAATTTCATGACATTTCATTTATTGGAAGTGAAGCCATTGCGTTTTTAGTGTCAGTATGTTTGTGTTATCGGTGCGAAAATGAGCTTCGAACAAAGAATAAACATTAAATTTTGTTTTAAATATAGTACAACTTTTACCCAAACGTTTTAATTAATGAAAAAAGTTTATGGCGATAATTGCCTATCCCGTAGCAGAGTGCACGAGTGGTTTCAACGTTTTCAAAGTGGTCGTGAAGACATAAATGAAGATGAATATGTGGGCCAATAAAAATTCGTGATCACCGGATATTCCATCGAAACTGTGCGTGTGCGTGAATTCATCAAAAATCAGCCGAAATCATCATTAGAATTCATAGAAATGGAATTAAACATCTCCAAAACATCGACTTATCGTATTTTGACCGAACATTTGGGCTTACGAAAGGTGTGTGCACGGTTTGTTCGGCACAAATTGACTGACGACCAAAAATTGCTCTCATCGATCGAAGCTTGTGACCGATTATTTGACCAAAAATAACATTTTAACCATTAACCACTCACCGTATTCACCTAATATGGCACCGTGCAACTTCTTCCTTTTCGGAAAATGCATTTGCTCATAAAAAGGAAAGCGTTATGCAGACGTAGAGGCCATTCAAAAGGCATGCACCGGCATACTGGCGACCATACCGGCCAAAGGACTAAACCGTTGGACCGTGCAAAAAGCTGTATTGAAGCAGAAGGAGACTATTTTGAATAAAATAAATTGATTTTGCCGAAAAAACCTTTTTTTCTAGTTTTTTTAATCCAGTTTACTATGGAATGCACCTTGTATACAGTTTTCGTATATATTTTAATTAAAAGTAAGAAGTATTGCATTCGCTATTTACTATCCCAGGCAAGAGGATGCACTGTTATTAGAAAGAGATAAATGTCATTCGGAAGTTCGAAAATGTCTTGCGGTATTTGCGCTAGTTGGCGCTGAAAGCGCGTAGATCTAGTTTTATTCGTCGCATTGGGTCATGCTATACCATTTGGAAAGCTCATTTCACGCGCTAACATGTGATTGATTGATTGTGGTTTCTTTTAAGTCGTTCGTGAGTTATAGCGTCGCAAACATGGAGCAAAATGAAGAGAAAATACGGCATACTTTACAGTACTACTACGATAAAGGCAAAAATGCATCTCAAGCCGCCAATAAAATTTGTGCAGTTTATGGACCTGATACTGTTTCCCTTTCCACCGCACAACGATGGTTTCAACGTTTTCGTTCTGGTGTAGAGGTGGTCGAAGATGCGCCACGCTCCGGAAGGCCTGTCGTCGAAAATTGCGATAAAATAGCTGAATTGGTCGAAAGAGACCGGCATAGTAGCCGTAGCATCGGTCAAGAGCTGGGCATGAGCCATCAAACCGTTATAAACCATTTCAATAAATTCAATAAATCATTCAATACAAATACCGCAACACATTTTTGACAATCTAATATATTAGATTTATGGAGACTAAGTATTGACCCAATTTATTTATATGAAAAGTAGGCGTGGTTGTAGTCCGATTTTGCTCATCTTCACAGTGTATGATTGGGAACGCTTCATATTTCTCTTTCTCAAATTTTTACACCTGCTCCTATAAAGCTTTAATCAAGCATCTTTATTGGTTAATATAATGCTTGTGGCGCATTTATTTAGTGAATTATCTTACTTTTATTAGTTTTCAACATAACTTTTATAAAGGGATTAAGCGAGATTATTATCTGATTTCACCCATTTTCACAGTGTATGAAGAAGTGCTAAAAATTTTAAAGAGATAATCTTCAACAAGTAAGGAAGAGCTAAGTTCGCAAGCTTGCAACTTGCAAGAATCAAATCCTGGGAAATACTTAAGATGTAAAACCAATCATATTGAGTAAAGTCAGCCGGAAGTTCGAAAATTCTGATATTAGTTATATGGGGGCTAGGCCAAGTTTTCGTTCAAATTGATCTATTTTAGGCATAAAGATGAATTACTAAGAGTAAAACACGTTCTCTCATTTTTATTGAGATAACTCACATATTGGCCAATATTTATGGTACAAAGTCATCTCGAAGTCTTTATGAGGGGTGGGCCGTCTAACGTTTTAAATTTGGATTTCGACATTGGAAACGTCAAATACCATTCGTAAAGTGACAGACATTCGGTAAAAAGTCTAAAATTTACGAAAAGGGTCGCTATTCAGTAGAAGAAAACTGGGAAATATTGAAAACTTTTTTCCAAAGTTTGTTTGACCGAGGATGGTCAATTTGACCGAAAAATCATCTTTTCGGACGAGGCTCATTTCCACCTCAATGGTTACGTTAACAAGCAGAATTGTCGCATCTGAGGCACAGAAAACCCGCACGTAATCGTCGAGAAGCCAATGCACCCAGCACGAACCACTGTATGGTGCGGATTTCGGCCCATTTTTCTTCGAAAATGAAGAAGGAACCGCCGTAACCATCAATGGTGAGCGATATCGCGCAATGTTAACCGCATTTTTCTTCAAGCAAATTGAAGAGGAAGACTTGGACAACATTTGGTTCCAGCAGCTCGCGCTACGTGCCATACAGCTACACTCAATCTTTTACGCCCTATCTTCGAAAATCGCATAATCTGCAAAAGAGGTGATGGAATTGGTCTCCCAGAAGCTGCGATTTATCTCCGTTGGACTATTTTCTGTGGGGAGCTGTTAAAGATAAATGTTACGCCAACCATCCAGATACAATTCAAGATCTAAAGTACGAGATTCAAGCTGCTGTAGCTGCCATAAGGCCTGAAACCGTCGAGAAAGTACTCCAAAATTGGGTGGATCGGATAAGCTACTGTAAACTCAGCCATGATGGCCATTTGTCCGAAATTGTTTTCCACAAATTAATTTCATAAAACAACCTTTTAAATAAATGTTAGACCTTTGAAAAATATGAAGCCGTTTTTTTTATTGACTTTTTAAATTTAAAATTTTATATGGCCCACCGTGTATTAAGTATATAGGGGCTAAGGGAAGTGTACAAATGAGCATCCTCCCCCGGGCATCCACACACGCAACACTGACACGCACCTTCATCACACCCACGTCACAAACCAGCAAAACTTACATTCCACACCACACACCAGCTGATTCCACACACAAGCGAAAAGAAAAGGGGACCAAAAGGACAACTGCAACTCACTTCGCTTTTTTTCATTCTCCGCAGCAACAAGTACGCGTGGGCGAGTTAATACCAGTATCAACGACATTTATACACAAGTATATGAGAAACGCTGATAAAGCCAGCTCTGCCTAAACAAATAAACAAGAGTATCAAAACAAGACTTTGAACTCATATCTGAATACAAGACATGCATAGGCCACAAGATAAGCCGCATGATAAGCACTTGTTTATAATAAATAATAAGATTAGACTTTAGACCTAAGCCACAAAACATGGATATGTTATCAACTTAACGAATAGTATATAAGACATAGGATAATACAAAAACATGTTCATTTTAACTATGTAATTCAAAAGAATAAAGTTCATATTCAGCAAAAGAATATATAGTTTTTGAAACCATTCATAAGTATATGAATTAACTGGGGGCTCAACCGCTCTTTACTGGGAAGGAGGAGATCGCACAACAGGACATCGGCATCCTTAAGAATCTTCGAAGCGCATAAAGAAGGACATCTAAATCCTCAAGCTGAAATCTTTAGTAAAGAAAGCCAAAATCTTTAAATCTTCCTTAACGAAGACAGACACTCAAAAAATGAGTCAAGGAGCAAAACGGACAATGCCTAACGAGGACATAAATCCTTCAGCTACAGTCCCTACCACTCCTGAAAACTACATAATGTCCTACATTCAGAATCAGTTCTCGAAATTGGACGAAGAAAGGAGAAAGGACAAGGAGTTAATATTACGGATGTTCCAAACTACAAATCCTAATACTAGCGAAACTTCTACTCCAACAATATACCAAGAAGCCACGATGCAATACCAGAATGTAACAGATGTACAAATCGAAGTCATAAAGGAATTACCTATTTTCCAAGGAAACAAAGAAGAGTATACGATATGGAAGTCACATGTAATGAAAGTCATGGAACCACTCCAAGTATTCCAGAATACACCTCAATTCTACAATATCATTACAACCTTCAGAAGAAGAATCACGGGGCATGCAGATATGTTACTTGAATGCAACAACACACCTCTCAACTTCTACAGTATCATGGAAGCTTTGGACGCACTATATCACGACCCAAACGCACTGTATGAAATACAAGAACACATGAAGAACTTGGCACAACAACCAACAGAAGACTTGGACACTTATTTCCAATACACATTGACATTGCACAGGAAGCTGATTAAAAATACAGTGGACCTTCTAAAAACAGAAATAAATAACAAATATATTGAACAAGAATCTATAACACAATTTATTAAAGGATTAAAAAATAAAAATTTGGCAACAGCCTTAGCATCAAATCAATATCAAAGTTTAATGCAAACCTATACAAGTGCTAAACAAATCGAAATACGATTACAACAAACTAGTGAAAATAAAAATCTAAGACGACCTATCGAAATCCAAAAACAAAATTTAAATAACTTTTGGCAAAGACCAACTAATCAACATAGAATAATACCGGAAAAGACAAACCTTTTTAATTTTAATCCACCACAATGGCAAAATAATAATTTAAATCAATGGTCAAGAAACCAATATAATCAACCTAATCATAATAATCATAATAATAACAACTTCAGGCAAAATCAATTCCAACCAAGGCAACAAATGAGGAACAATTACAATTATACACAACCTCAAAGAGGATTTAATACATATCAACCACCACAAGAACGCATGGATGTTGACGAACCTCAAAGAAACAGTGGGTGCAAACGAAATCACTCTAACAGAAACATCATTCCGCAAAAGATACAAAGGATCAACACACAGCAACAACCTGAACCTCAGCCAGAACAAACCTTCAGACACATGGAAGAAGCTGACGATACATCGAGTACTTTTTTAGGCTAAAGAATGGACTGCCTTGCCTTACACTCAAGGATGGTCCGACACAACAAGAAGTGAATATCATGATCGACTCAGGCGCTACAAACAACTACATATCAAAAAAATGCAGAATAGGTAAGAGTATATCAATAGATCCTGTATGGACAAAATCAATGCATGGATATTCCATCATGACTAGTAAAAAAATAATACATCTGTTAAACCATGATTTACCATTTTTTGAACTAGAAGATATCAAAGATTTTGATATGATAATAGGATTTTGTGGATTAAAAAAATTAAACGCAGAAATAGATTTCACGTCACTACAATTAAAATATAAAAATAAAAACAAAAATCAAAAAATAAATTACACAAATGATAATAAAGATTATGAAGAGGAGATTAGAGAAATAATTAGGAGAAATAATAAAACAGAAAAGTTACCATTTACCACAGCGATAGAAGCAACCATTAGGACAGAAAATAATGAACCTGTTTGGACGAAACAATACCAATATCCGTACGCAGATAACGATTTTGTCAATTCAGAAATAAAAAAATTATTAAAGAATAATATAATACAACCTAGTAGAAGTCCTTATAACTCACCAGTTTGGACAGTACCAAAAAAGGGTATAGATGAAAATGGAAAACCCAAGAAAAGATTAGTGATAGATTTTCAAAAATTAAATTCAAAAACTATAACAGATAGATATCCTATTCCGGACATAAACATGACAATACAAGCGTTAGGTAAAGCTAAATATTTTTCTACGATAGATTTAGAAGCAGGATTTCACCAAATTATGATAAAAAAAGAAGATAGGGAAAAAACAGCATTTTCCATAAATGGAGCTAAATATGAATTCATACGAATGCCCTTCGGATTAAGAAATGCACCCTCAATATTTCAAAGATGTGTTGATGATATTCTACGAGAATATATAAATAAATTTGCATTTGTATATATCGACGACGTGTTAATATATTCCTCGACACCTGAAGAACATATTAAACACATCCAAATAATAGTAAGCGCATTACATAAAGCAAATATGAAAATCTCCGATGAAAAATCACACTTCTTTAAAAATCAAGTCGAATATTTAGGACATATAATAACACAAAATAGGATAACGGTAGATCCTAAGAAAGTAGAAACATTAGACAAGTATCCGATACCTCAAACCCTGAAAGAATTAAGGTCATTTTTAGGTATGGCGGGATATTATAGGAAATTTATACAAGGATATAGCAAAATAACAAAACCACTAACCATACATCTACAAGGAGAAAATGGTATAACAAGTAAAAAAATGTCAGCTAAGAAAGAAATTAAATTAGATAAAGAAGCCATAAAAGCTATACAAATAATTAAAACAAAATTAAAAGAACAAGTTGAACTATTTCAACCAGATTTCTCAAAACCTTTTGATTTAACTACAGATGCGAGTAATTTTGCCATAGGAGGAGTCTTATCACAAGAAAAGAAACCTATATTTTTTATATCAAGAACATTAACAAAAACAGAAGAAAATTATTGTACAACGGAAAAAGAATTATTAGCAATAGTATGGGCTATTGGAAAACTTAGGAATTATATTTACGGTATAGCAGATTTAACTATACACACTGATCACCAGGCTTTGATATTTTCTATTTCGGACAAAAATCCAAATATAAAACTAAAAAGATGGAAACATTTTATACAAGAATCTGGAGCAAAAATAGTATACAAACCAGGAAATCAAAACGTAGTAGCAGATGCATTATCAAGACAAAAAATTAACACTTCAACAATAGAATCGATGCACTCGACACGTAGTTCACCAAACGAAAACTATACATACGCAAAACAAACGATAAATTCATTTAAGAATCAAATCATATTAAAGAAAACTGAACGAAATAAAAAAGAAACACAAACGACCTTTCCAAAGTATCACAGACACATTATTGAATACCAAAACACTGAATATCTAACAAAAACCTTAAAAGAAATTTTTACACCTAATTTCAATAACGCGATTAAAATCGATGAACAAGAACTATTCTCAATAAAATCACTACTAAGTAAACATTTTCTAAACTACAAGCTCTTTATAGCACAAAATCTAGTCGAAGACATAACAGACAAAAACAGGCAATTGGAAATTATAACAAATACACATAACCGAGCGCATAGAAATGAGAAAAATAACGCGATGGAAATTAGACAACAATATTTTTGGCCCGATATGGCGAAACAAATCAAAAACTTTGCACGAAACTGTTCAAATTGTTATGAACAAAAATACGAGCGTAGACCAACAAAACAACTGATAGGGAGAACACCAGCAACAAATCTACCAGGAGAATCTATAAGTATGGATATATTCCACATAGGAAATAGAACATATATAACTAGTATGTGTAGGTACTCAAAATATTTATTAATGAGAGAAATAGCAGATAAAGTCAACACCGTAGACAAACTAGAAGAAATTCTCACACTTACATACCCATATTGTAGAAACCTACAAACCGACAATGAGAGTATATTCACATCGATATCTTGTTTGTCACTATACCGACGACTTCATATAACACATAATCGTACGCCAACAGCTCATTCGACATCAAACGGTTCAGTTGAACGCTTGCATAGCACACTGATAGAAATCGCAGCAACATTAGCTAAACAAAATAACACCGATCCAGTTACGGAAATATTTAACGCAGCATACGAGTATAATAGGACAATACACTCGGTGACCAAACAAAAACCGGTAGAAGTATTTTTTAATAGGAAGAATTATCCAGAAATAAAACAATTGATTGAAAAAAACAAAGACAAAGTTTTAGAATATCATAATAAGAAAAGAACACAAAAAGTTTATGAACCAAAACAAATAATTTACGCACTATCAAAACGACGTACAAAAACTGAACAAAAATATCTAAAATACATAGTTATAGAAAACCGTGAGGACACAGTTTTAGTAGAGAGAGGAGGAAGACAACATGTCTTACATAAAGATAACATTCGTAATACTCCTATTGAATTTAATAATAAACATAAAAGCATACACAGTGAGCAATCTAAAAAATAAAAAATTTATATTCACCGAAACTGACGACGCATACCTATATGAAGATACCGAATTTTTATATCATTTATTTAATTTAACGACAATAATGGAAAGATACAAACAGATAGAATATAGATCAATTGGCAGGACACAACAGGATATTATAAACGAAAATAGAATCTCAAATTTAATTGAACAAACTATTTCACACTCAATACAAAAAAGATCAATAAACATTTTAGGGACTATAATAAAATTTATAACTGGGATTCCAGATCATGACGATCTTATTGAAATAAAAACACATTTAAATGAAATAATAGAAAATAATAATCAACAGAGAGTCATTAACTCACACTTTGAACGGTCAATCTCAAAGGTTGATCCTCAATCAATCTCAACAAGCCTGGTCATATCAGAAACTTTGAAGGAATTAGAAACCCTATTCGAAACTATAAATTCTGTAAAGACAGGAAATTACTTGTCTAAGTCTTTAAATTTAAATGATATAAAACAAATAATAAAAAACGAAAAGTTAGATATTCCAGTTTTAAATGTAATGGAATACTCTACAATAAATGTAATTAGAATTAAGGATACATATGTAATCATTTATAAATATCCTTTAATAACGCAAAAATGTAAATTATTTAAAATAACATCATTAAGCTATCTGCATGGCAAATATACATTAGACAAATATATAGCTCAATGTAATATAAATAATTATTCAAGAGTAAAAGAATGTAAACAATCACTAAATACTTTTATATGTAAAACCAACAAGGATAATGAATGTATTTCGAAATTAGTGCTAAAAGAAAAAGCAAATTGTAAAACTATTGAAGAAACAAATGCAAATATCACAATATTAGATTATGGTAATATAATATTAGATGGAAAATATGAAATTAATAACGAAACTATCTCAGGAGTAAACTTGATCCAGTTCAATGACACCATTAAAATAAATGGACGAAAGTACATAAACATACAGGATACAATAAAACAGATAATCCAACATGAAGGCACCATAACAATTGATGAAGTAATCAACTCCAATGAAGAAACTAAATTTACGAATATCCGGAAGTTACATAAACTACTCATTCCAATCGAAGATCACCCGATCCAAACTTTTTGCTACACAATTACAACATTTGGAATTATAATCCTGATAATTTGGACACTACTCAAATTAATCAAACTACGACAAGTTACTCAAGAAAGAAAGAAACTACACGAACTCCAAAAACTCACAGCCAACTTTACATTATAAAAATGAGGACATTTTGTTTTTTTTTTAAGAGGGAGGAGAGTTAATACCAGTATCAACGACATTTATACACAAGTATATGAGAAACGCTGATAAAGCCAGCTCTGCCTAAACAAATAAACAAGAGTATCAAAACAAGACTTTGAACTCATATCTGAATACAAGACATGCATAGGCCACAAGATAAGCCGCATGATAAGCACTTGTTTATAATAAATAATAAGATTAGACTTTAGACCTAAGCCACAAAACATGGATATGTTATCAACTTAACGAATAGTATATAAGACATAGGATAATACAAAAACATGTTCATTTTAACTATGTAATTCAAAAGAATAAAGTTCATATTCAGCAAAAGAATATATAGTTTTTGAAACCATTCATAAGTATATGAATTAACTGGCGCGCCATATTTTTTAATAACGTTTCATCATCCTCGACATCCAGTCAAAAGTACGCGTGTGCGATCCGTTTTTTGGAACAGCGGTTTCATCATCCTCCAGTTTTTTCATTTTATATATATTCAGTCGGAGTTGCGCGTGTGCGAACATCTTTAAACGGCGTGTGTGCCAAATCTCAGTTTTCCAACATTTATAAATATATATCCAGTCGGAGTTGCGCGTGTGCGAACATCTTTAAACCTCCAGTTTTGCAACATCTTTATATATCCAGTCGGAGTTGCGCGTGTACGAACATCTTTAATCCTCCAGTTTTTTCAACATTTATATATATATACCCAGTCAGAGTTGCGCGTGTGCGAACATCTTTAATCCTCCAGTTTTTTCAACATTTTTATATATATCCAGTCGGAGTTGCGCGTGTGCGAACATCTTTAATCCTCCAGTTTTTTCAACATTTATATATATATACCCAGTCGGAGTTGCGCGTGTGCGAACATCTTTAAACCTCCAGTTTTCCAACATTTATATATATATCCAGTCGGAGTTGCGCGTGTGCGAACATCTTTAAACCTCCAGTTTTCCAACATTTTTATATATCCAGTTTCATCCTAAGTCGGAATCCTCAGCCGACACTCATTTTGTAAAGTGTTTAAAATTGTACCTAAGATAAATACAAACGCAATATAATTATTTCCTTGTGCATATGCGTGCACTAGTGTAGATTCCATTTTTTTCATTTTGTTTCTAAGAAATTTGAGGTGCCTTGGAAAAAGTGAGGTTGTGGTTTTTATATGGTCCTTCGAGCCGGATCGAACGGCACTTTGGTGAAACGGTACAATATATATATACATATCTATATATATATGCATATACATATATGTAAAACAACAACAAAAAGTTTTACATATGAAAGTGAAATTTAAATGGTGAATTCACACCAATCTACATATGAGAAAACAAAAAGTGTGGTGAAAGAACCAAGAAAAAAAAGGGTGCACAAGTGCAGTGAAATAATATATACATACATACTAAATCTAAAAGTAAAAGTGCACAAAATTGTGTGATACCCTAATTAATAAATAATATTAATAAAAGTCAACCAAAGTGGGTGCAAACTAAAACTAAATAAAATTCGGGCGCGAAATTATAACAAACAAATAAATAACAACAAAATACAAATAAAACAAAAGTGGAAAAAAAAAAAGAACCATCAACACAGCAAGCGGAACGCCGGCGTTGGAAGGAATTCCCATCGAGACAAGCCAGGAAACGCACCACGGTTAAACCAAAATAAATTCCCAAAGTCCCTGAGGAAAATCAGGGTGAGTGTATCCATTTCACTTTTGATTCTATTTATTATATGTATATATGTATGTAGCGTTGCGCAAACGGTCAATTTAATAGAACCGCTAGAAATTAAACCCGTTTTATAAAAACGGTTTGGAAAAATTTCTAAATCGGCGGCAAATTTAAGTACCGGTAGAATCCAATACGGTACATAATATATATGTATATATGTATCCACAGTATATATATATATATATATATTTAAATATATTTAACTAAACAATAATTATTCCTTGCTTTTTACACTTACCTTCGTGTATACAATACACACAATTCCCACAGAGAAAAAATTCAATATTTTCAATTTATTTTCAAATTATTCTGGCAATACCGCTCCAGCTCATTAACTGTGAGAGGGACACTTGCCAATTATACGAACAATACCTCTTCAGCTTATTAAGCTGTGAGAGGAATTGCTTCCAAAAAGTAAGCAAAAATCGCAAGAAGAATACAGCATAAAAGGGAATAAGTACAAACATACATATATACATATCCTCAAGCGGATTATATACATTATATAACTAAAATTGATATATATACATACGTACCATATATACATATACATACATATATATTATACATTAGCGCTTTTGCGCATATTTCTGAACGCGAGTACACAATCGCGAAATATTTCGATATTGCCTTATATTCTCACATGCGTATACCTATAAAAATAGGATACAAATAATCAAGAGATATTGGGAAAATATATTTGGGTGCGGAAAATCAAAAGAATTTTGGTTCAGAAATTAAATATTGCAATCTAATTACATACCTTTGTACATACATACACACATATATTGAAAGTCCAATTTTGGCGATTTCTAGCATTTATCTTGTTCCTTGTCACACAAGAACAAGCATAATTACACATATTTTATTTAACGCATACTATATGCACATAAAATCCACAAGTATGTACAAAGGATATTGACCCAGTTTCAGTGCGCACTGATACAAGGGCATACGAATAAATCCAAAAAAAAAAAAAAATAATAAATAATAATATTTCGAAAATAAATAAAAAGAAAAAATTTCGACAAACGATATAAATACAATCGATACACGCATTATTGTATTCTTTTGCGGAAATAAAAGCTCTTATTTTTGAAAAGAGCGTTCGGTAACATACTACATATTTTAATAATCCAATATTTCGGCAATATTAACTCTTATTTATTAAAAAGAGTATTCGGTGACACAAATTTCAATTATAATAAAATATACTTATATATTTTATTAAATACAATTTTCTGAATGGACACAGATTCAAAAGAATCAAAAGCAGAATTCTTAAAAATTCCCAAAATGGTTAATGATGACAAAAGTCCATGTACACCTGCAGAAGCTACACGCTCAAAGCAAGGTGCTACAAAGCAAAAAAGGGGAAAGACATTTCGTATATTAAATTCATTTCTGAGAGTGATAGCTTAATTAAATACTGCACTCGATTTGCATCTTCACCGATTCAGGACAACTCTGAATCGGTACTAGAAATTAAAAATAAATCTATTGACAATTTTTGGACACGCCTCCAAGCTGCATACGACGCAATAGTAGAAACTGATGATTCAGATCTACCTGAAAATTTCAAATCCTCGGCTTACGCCAAATACGAAAACTGCTTAGACCGCTATGAAGACACAAAAGCAATGATATCAGATCAATTAAAGCTTATGAAGGCAATTGCACCTACTCCCCACAGTAGAGTAGAGTTACCACAATTGCAAGCCCAAGAGGCAAGTTCAGGCATTCATCTCAAAGTGCCAGCGTGTGATACGGAAATATTTCATGGAGGTTATGAACAATGGCCGTCCTTCCGGGACATGTTTACAGCCGTGTACATAAACCATCCCAAATTGTCACAAGCGCAAAAATTGTATCACCTCCGATACAAAACTAAAGGTCAAGCAGGCGTAATAGTCAAGCAGTTCGCATTGAATGACGACAATTTTAATTTAGCTTGGGAAGCTTTAAGACAAAGATATGAAAATGAGAGAATATTAGTTGACAAGCAAGTGACGATACTTATGAACTTGCCTAAAATTCAAAGAGAAACCAGTGAAGAGTTCATGAAACTAGAATCCACTGTTTCCAACTGTTTGTCGGTTCTATCGACACAAAACATTCCCACTCACAATTGGGATCCTATTCTGGTAAACATATGTACCGCCGCCTTGCCAGAAAAATCATTACTTTTGTGGGAGCAATCGCTCTCATCAAGAAGAAAATGCCCAACGTGGCAGCAGATGAAAGATTTCTTAACTACCCAATACGAAATTGCGGAAAGGGTAGACAAAAAAGTAGTCAGAACTAAAAACGTTCAACAAGACTTAAATCGAAGCTTCAATAGACCCCAAGCCGGAAGCAACAATAATTTAAACAGAAGCTTTTTCAAAGCACAATCGTTCACATCTGAACAAAGTAAATTCACGTCATGCGAACTATGTTCTGGAGGGCATAAGTTAAAAGCTTGCGAGAAATTTAAAAAAATGAATGTGACTGAAAGGAACAACTTTGTCAGGTCAAAAAGACTCTGTACAAACTGCTTGTCCCACTCACACAATCTTAATAATTGCGAAAGCAAATTTAATTGCGTATACTGCCACAAAAGGCATCATTCTATGTTACATCTCAATAACTTTCCCAACACATCTCATAGCAGCGCTTTTTCAAAAAAAGCCACGGGTTTAGTTGCCACAGCAACTCCCGAAACAAAACCTCAAGAAAATTGCCAAGAGACACCATGTTGTTCAAAGGCAATAAAAACTCAAACGCTACACAGCGAAAATCATAGTAGAGTACTACTACCTACAGCAGTTGTCTCCATCGAACATCGAGGAGAACTGTTCAAACTAAGAGCCCTAATAGACCAAGGATCGCAACGATCATTCATAGCGTCTAGGGCACAAAATAGGCTAAAACTGCCAACAAAACATGCCAACTATGAAATTACGGGAATGGGCGGACGAGTAGTACAAAACTCACATAAAATCTGCCCCATTATCCTAATTTCCCCCCAAGCGGATAAGCGCATTCAAGCAAATGCTATTGTCTTACCGCAACTAACAAACATGCTTCCAAGTTATCAAATAAATAGCAAGCAGTGGGATAAGATTTCACATCTCACTCTAGCAGATCCCAACTGCAACACCCCCGCTCAAATAGACCTTCTATTAGGCAGCGATCTCATATCGCAAATTATACTAGAAGGTGTTGAAAAAATTTCGAAAACACTACTGGCGCAAAATACCATTTTCGGATGGGTCCTAAGTGGACTAGTTGCGGAACCAGTCACAGCCATGACAACTCAAGTTGAGGAAATCTCAAACGAGTACCTCAATTCACAATTGAGAAAGTTTTGGGAGGTAGAAGAACTCCCCCCCGTTCCAATTTCAACACCAGAAGATCAGTATTGTGAAGACTTTTACAAAGCCACAACTACTCGATCAGATAATGGTCGGTATGTCGTACGACTACCAATAAGACAACAATTTCCAGACACACTCGCCTTAGGTCACTCTCGCACCTCTGCAATACAGCAGTTTCTAAGTATGGAGAAAAACCTACTTAAAAAAGGCGATCTTAAACAAGTTTATGATGGTGTCGTGGAAGAATACCTTCTTTTAGATCACATGGAGGAAATAAGCCCATGTGAAAAAATCATAAAAGGCAAATATTACTCTTTCTACTTGCCACATCATGCAGTAGTAAAGCCTGAGAAGAAAACAACAAAAGTTCGAGTTGTATTCAATGCATCACGATCCACGAGCTCAGGTAATTCCCTAAATGATATTCTATTTACGGGACCCACATTGCAACCAGATTTAATGCTCCTCATATTGAACTGGCGTATATACAAATACGTATTCAATGGGGATGTCGAGAAGATGTATCGACAAATACTGGTTCATAAAGATGATCAAGATTTTCAGCGGATTATTTTCCGAAAATCTGCCAATAGTCCACTACGCGACTTTAAATTGAAAACAGTTACTTTTGGCGTAAACTGTGCCCCATATCTAGCCATTCGTACACTACACGAACTGGCAGAAGACACAAAGCCAGAATTTCCACTGGCGACACAAGTCTTAAAAACGCAAACGTATGTAGACGATATCCTGTCTGGAAGCCACAGTCTTCCACAAGCATACGAGACCTTATCACAGGTAATAAATGCCCTCAATACCGCAGGGTTTCCTTTAAAAAAAATTACTGCCAATCACCCAAATATTTTAAAAAATATTCCTAAAGACCATTTGTTGGATACTAATTTCCTTATATTTGAAAAGGATAGTACAACAAAAACACTAGGCATCCAATGGAATGCGATATCGGACCAGTTTTCATACACGACTGAGTCCATATCCGCATTATCCGCCAGTACCAAACGCCAAATTCTCTCCTCGGTGGCAAAACTTTTTGACCCCGCAGGATGGCTTTCGCCAATTATGATACAAGCGAAAATCTTGATCCAAGAATTATGGCTAGACGGAACCGACTGGGACGAACAGGTGAAACCTATTCGGTTAGAAAAATGGTCCCAGTTCGCTAATAACTTGAACGACATCTCGAAGATACAAATTCCACGGTGGGTAAACTATTCCCCCGAATACAAAGTGGAGCTACACGGCTTTTGCGACGCCTCTGAAAAGGCATATTGTGCCACTATATATGTGCGTACACAAACCGATGTCGCAACTACAAGCCACTTATTAGCGGCAAAGGCAAAAGTTGCGCCTCTAAAAACCTTAAGTCTCCCACGACTTGAACTCTGTGGCGCTCTGCTACTAGCAAAGCTAGCTTCAATGGTGCAGACCCACTTAAAAATGGCGAAATACAGATTATATTTATGGTCCGATTCCGAGATAGTTCTAGCCTGGTTAGAAAAACCACCACATGCGTGGAAAACTTATATTTCTAACCGAACATCTGAAATACTTGACCTAGTAGGATCAGCCACTTGGCGTCACGTAGCCAGTGCTGACAATCCTGCTGATCTAGGTACAAGAGGATGCAAGCCTCTGCATCTCGCCACCTCTACCCTCTGGTGGAATGGCCCCCAATGGTTAACAGAATCTCCCGATTCTTGGCCACAATCGCCCATGCGCAACGTACTCGCCCCAGAAAGTCGTAAAATCGACACTTATCATGCAACACTGGATGACATTGACATCCTTGAACGATTTTCATCGTTCCCCGAGCCCTCCGGGTAGTTGCCTATATGCTCAAGTTTTTAGAGCGGCTTAAACTTAAAGTTAAAGGAGCAACTCATCTCCATTGCGATAAATTGACGCACCAAGACTTACAAAAAGCAAAGGTCGCTCTTATCGCATCAACCCAAACGCGCTATTTCAGCCGCGATATAGAATTACTAAGAGAATCGAAGCCTATCGATAAAAGAGCTCACTCTTAGTCCTAAACCCATTTCTAGATACGAAGGGTTTACTTCGTGCGAATGGTCGGCTTGCTAATTCAAGCCTAACGTACAATGAACGCCACCCTATAATCATACCAGAGAGGTGTCCGTTTGCCACTTTATTTATTAGATATATCCACATACTAATGCTCCACGCCGAACATCGCCTCATGCAACATATGGTCCGCCAAGAGCTGTACATACCCCGACTGAAGCCCCAAATAAAGAAATGCATTTTCATGTGCAAAATCTGCACTATGCATAAGCAGAAAATGCGATCGCAGATTATGGCAGCACTTCCACCTGAACGCTGCAATTTTGCTCTGCCTTTCACCACTACAGGTGTAGATTTTGCTGGGCCTTTTATGATAAAGGCATCCATGCTAAGGTCTCCTACCCTCATGAAAGGCTATGTGGCTGTTTTTGTCTGTTTCACGACAAAAGCAGTACACCTTGAGCTATGTACGAATCTGACGACGGAGGCTTTTCTTGCGGCTTTTGCTCGTTTCGTCGGACGACGAGGTTTTCCATCAAAAATCATGAGCGATAATGGTAAAACATTTATCGGAGCGCAAAGAGCTACCGAAAAACAGTTTGTGGACTTCACCAGACAAGTCTCACCGGAAATTGTCCAAAAATACGCTCCCCAAGGTATCAATTGGCAGTTTATCCCCCAAGCGCCCCTCACATGGGCGGCTTATGGGAGTCAGCTGTAAAAAGCTTCAAATCTCATTTCAAGAAGCTAGCTGGCAACTATAAATTCAATTATGAAGAGTTCACGACACTCTTAACTAGAATTGAAGCCGTTCTTAACTCACGGCCTCTCGCTGCACTCTCGCAAGACCCCTCAGATTTTACTGCCCTCACGCCAGGGCATTTTCTTAAAGGAGCGCCCATTCTGGCCACACCTGAGCCAGGCATGGAGTCGCTTTCCTTATTAAACCGTTGGGAAAGAATTAAGATTCTCCATCACGACTTCAGTCGCCGATGGAAAGATGATTATTTAAAGGACCTCCACAGAAGGTACCGATGGAAAATCACCGAAAATGCGCCTAAGCTTGGAGATTGTGTCTTAATCAATGACGATTGTCTCCCCTACCGAATGGCGGCTTGGCCGCATAGAGAAGCTCTACCACGGCTCCGACGGTCATATTCGCGTAGTCGATCTCCGTACACAATCGGGAACGCTAACTAGACCGCTCGTTAAATTATGCTTTTTGCCAACCGCAGATAAAATCCAAACGTAACCGCAACCAATAAACAAAGAAATAAAGAAAAAAAAAAAATTGTATGTATATGTATATATAATAGTAAACGCACCCACTATGTCGATCCGTACGACGACTCAATCCTGCCACATTACGTGCCACCACCGGCTATATGATATATACACATATATATATGATAATTAAAAAAAAAATCCTATTTCTTGACAGGTCGATATGGAAGCCGAGATGCCCAATACTCCAACGCCCTCTGTACGTTCGGCCGTGACTGTTCCGCGCCCTAAAGCTACCCCTGTAGCAGCGCCGCGAACAACCATAGTTCCCGCAGCCCACCGAGAGCTTCCGACAGCTCCGCGTAGAGACACGCAAGCCCGGTCTCCGGAACCAGCTCCACTTCAGTGCGCGCTATGTCGCCGCCGACATCGATTGCCACATTGCGGTATATTCAAGGGGATGACGCCTCAGCAACGCCAGCAGGTCGCCCAGGCCCACGGGCATTGCTTAAACTGTCTGGCGCCTACCCATCTAACGCGCGAATGCACCACCGGGTATCAGTGCCAGGTGTGTATGGGTCACCATCACACCATGTTCCACCGCAATGCTGGACCCGACGTTGAGCGTCGTCATCCCCCTCGCGGCAGTACTGCCAGCCGACGACTCCCGCGACCGCAACCGCGAAGGCAAGCCTTCCCGTCGGAAGAGTCCCGCGCCTGGCGCCGTCATCACCATACCACCTCGCATCGGAGGCGCCATCCTAGGCCGCAGGCTCGTCGCAGGACAGGTCTCAGCAACGTTGTTGCAACACTGCAACAACTTCAGAGGTTACTAGGCTGAATACTCGCCTAGGGGGGCCAGGATGTACAAATGAGCATCCTCCCCGGGCATCCACACACGCAACACTGACACGCACCTTCATCACACCCACGTCACAAACCAGCAAAACTTACATTCCACACCACACACCAGCTGATTCCACACACAAGCGAAAAGAAAAGGGGACCAAAAGGACAACTGCAACTCACTTCGCTTTTTTCATTCTCCGCAGCAACAAGTACGCGTGGGCGCGCCATATTTTTTAATAACGTTTCATCATCCTCGACATCCAGTCAAAAGTACGCGTGTGCGATCCGTTTTTTGGAACAGCGGTTTCATCATCCTCCAGTTTTTTCATTTTATATATATTCAGTCGGAGTTGCGCGTGTGCGAACATCTTTAAACGGCGTGTGTGCCAAATCTCAGTTTTCCAACATTTATAAATATATATCCAGTCGGAGTTGCGCGTGTGCGAACATCTTTAAACCTCCAGTTTTGCAACATCTTTATATATCCAGTCGGAGTTGCGCGTGTACGAACATCTTTAATCCTCCAGTTTTTTCAACATTTATATATATACCCAGTCGGAGTTGCGCGTGTGCGAACATCTTTAATCCTCCAGTTTTTTCAACATTTATATATATATACCCAGTCGGAGTTGCGCGTGTGCGAACATCTTTAATCCTCCAGTTTTTTCAACATTTTTATATATATCCAGTCGGAGTTGCGCGTGTGCGAACATCTTTAAACCTCCAGTTTTCCAACATTTATATATATATCCAGTCGGAGTTGCGCGTGTGCGAACATCTTTAAACCTCCAGTTTTCCAACATTTTTATATATCCAGTTTCATCCTAAGTCGGAATCCTCAGCCGACACTCATTTTGTAAAGTGTTTAAAATTGTACCTAAGATAAATACAAACGCAATATAATTATTTCCTTGTGCATATGCGTGCACTAGTGTAGATTCCATTTTTTTCATTTTGTTTCTAAGAAATTTGAGGTGCCTTGGAAAAAGTGAGGTTGTGGTTTTTATAGGAAGTATTGGTCCGATTCAATCCATTTTTGACATACAAATATACCATTATAAAAGAAGGGTAATCGCATAATTTCAGTTAGTTTAGTTCAGGGGACTAAATATTCGGTACCTATGGGCTCGAACAATTTTTATTGGATTTAAACAATTTATGACCACGAGGTGGCATATACCAAAAACATCATTCGTTTTGTCTCATTGAATTAATTGCTTTTTGATTTGTGTACTGGAAACTAAACGAATCAAGTGGAATTTAAAATTGTGCTATACGGGAAGTAGGCGTGGTTGTTGTCCAATTTCATCCATTTTCACAATGTGACATCAGAATGTCAGAGGAATGCCACCCACTAAATTTTGAAGGCATCGGTAGGTCCGGTCCTGAGATATATGATTTCACCAAAAGGTGGGCGGTGCCAAACCCATTATCCAATTTTCACATCAGCTCCCATAAAGATTTCTCATACCATCTCGGCGGTAAAATTTAATCTCTGTGGCGTATTTAGTTATTAACTTATCGCGCTTTTAGTAGTTTTTAATAGTACCGTTATATGGGATGTAAGCACGGTTATCTATCGATTTCATCCATTTTCATATTGTTGGTAGAGGTTCTTAAAAAATTTGTACTCAGCAAATTTGGTTATTGTAGCTTGACGGGTTTAGAAGATATGTACATTAAACTAGTTCACTTTTTCAAAAACTGCATACGGGTGCCTCTTGCTCCTACGATCCTCTGTACCAAATTACAGTTCCTTATCTTAATTTAGTACTTGGTTTTGGCACTTTATAGGTTTTCGGTTAATGGCGATTTGTGGGCGTAGCTGTGGTCCGATTGCGGCCATCTACGAACTCGAATTTTTTTTGTACTAAGGAACCTCTATACCAAGCTTTATCAAGATATCTCAATTTTTACTCAAGTTACATCTTGCACATACGGACGGACAGACATAAAGACAGACAGTCAACCGAATTTCAACTTTTCTCGTCATCCTGATCATTTATACATATATACATAACCCCATATCTACTTAGTTTTTTTAGTTTTAGGTGAAACAACCGTTAGGTGAACAAAACTATAATACTCTGTAGCAATTGATTGCAAGAGTATAAAAATGCGCACAGTTTCGTAGAACTCTTTTTTTAACCCAAAAGGCTTTAGGTTCGATGCTGAAAAAAGTTTACTAATTTAGGAAGGTTACCAATTGATTGGGCAGATGGTCAGACTGGAACTAGAATATCATATTGTTGGGTTATCTGATCATTTCGAAACTGAGTGTCTGTCCTCTTTAATAAATTTTGGGTATAAATTTGAAATAACTGGATAAGGCTTCCAATTTATATAACTTAAGATAGTTTGAGCGTTCATTGAATAAAAGAAAGGCGATTGCTATAAACCTATATCGTATATAGTATTGGGAGTAGGGACCAGAGACGTATTTTTTATGATTAAAAAGTTTCAGTATACTTTCATATATTTTAGAAAAAATAATTAAATTTATTTTATTGATCTTCTAAAGGTTTTAAGTCGAAAACTGTTGGCACCTGAATTCCCTTTGTAGATGTGGTTCATTCAATGCCCCAGAGATATGTAAAGATATTTTTAACATGAACAGCAACAGATGAATAAATAATTAGACGGAAAGTACGTGAAAATCTACATAGTATTTTAAAACTTATAAAGAAGAGATTAGGAACAACTGTTAGAACACATTGTAAAGCCGTTAATGCGGTGCCGTTATGCTTCTAATTCACGAATTGCCACCAGCTACATCGTTCAACCATCTACATATGTATGTATGTATGAGTACAGTTATTTTGCGCATAATGTGCTTAAAATTGTATGAGGATACCTTAATCGCAGTATCTGTGCCAAGGCTCTCCTGCTCACAACACCTTTCTGTAATTCAACACATTAACATACACAGCATCGTCTGGCTGAATGAAAGGGGAAGTGTGTGAAATTCTCACCAAAATGTTCACAACCGCAAATGTGTGGGCTGAGAATGGCACTTGAAAATTTTTCAAATGTCTCCCCTCCCATACTTCCCCCTATTCTACGAAAGACGTACCTTTTAGGTGTTCAGCAGTCAGAATTTAAGCGAACAGAAAAATAAATTTTCGAAAAAAAGTTTTGTCAAATTGTTTGGATTTTCGTCAGCTCGATTATAATACGCATACATATACATACATAATAAGTTGGTATGTATGTAGTACGGTAAGCTTTTGATATGTTAAAGGTGTTAGCACATGTGTCGTTGATATGGGTTTTTCGATGGACTGTGTCTTTTTGGAGGATATATTTATAAGAGCCATAATATATTAAATGGCTTAATTCGTTCGTTCATGTGTTTAGAACAATCTATAAAAAGTTTCGAAGTTGCCTTTAAACCAAAGAATGTAAAGCAAGTTGTAACTTTTATGTTCTCTGCTTAAACCGATTTAAGACCCTACCATACTTTCGTTTGCACTTCAGTTAATTTTGGCAAGTGTTCAGTTTAAAACTATCACAGCCCTCAGCAGGTTCTCAACTGGTTTATACCTGCATACATTCATACATATGTATGTATGTTATTTTAAATAAATAGTTCCGATTGCTTTTATTTATTGCTGAGGCATTCACATGTGTTCTTGCGACATTTAAATTTAAATTTGCATAGACAATGAAAAGAGCGCCACGGAAACGCGAACTGGCAATTGTGAGCGGTGAGTTATGCTCATAAATAATTAGAAAATAAATTTAGACCTGTATGCGCTGAATATTCGGCGAAAGGCACGAGTTCATTTCGAGCTGTGTATTGGCTACTGTTTGTAACAATTTAAGAGCTTATTTACATATGCAAACAAACAACAAGGCACATTCTTTCGAATACCGGTTATTGAGCAAGAATTTCAGAAAAACATTTTTCGATTTCATTAAATCATCCGGTTCTAGAGCTGGATAGCTTTAGGCCAATTTGAGTTTAACTTTTCGTTTTTACATTTGTTATTCGCTTCATTATCGAAAGTGTACTCAGTGCTTATTATAGCATTATAGACTCTGAGATATTGAATATAATGAATTGCTGTGTTGAGAGTATGATATTGAGTTCGAATATTGCCTGATATTGTACTGTACTCGTTTTTTCCAAAAGTATATTTCTTTCAAAGAAACGATTTTAGACGTATTGTTTGCAACGATTTCTGAGTTCGAGTCTGACTTTTTTCAAAAATCGAATTCATACATTATGAATAAAACTATCTGATATTACGAACCACGGGTTTATACAAGGGGCGCTCGCAACCTACTGAGGTATCTCTATATCGAAAGCCTTAGTTTCTGATTAGAAAAAGAGTATGAGGAGGTTTTTGATTCCCTGGAACTTAACGCATTTCTTTATACTACAATTTTAAGTGACATATCTACATATAATAATTAGGATACGATTTTACTGAATTATTATTTGAGATTTTGGGTTTAACCCATAGTAGCACCAGATATGAATGTTTATTGTCTATTTAGAAGCAATCTTTGAGTGTAGTTAGTTCTGCTATCTCCAGAACGAGGACAAGACGAAATATCTTCTGTCATCAAAGAAATAGTCGTCGCACTCAGTCACAACTTCGAAGTCGTAGATAATTTCGCCTATCTTGGAACCAGCGTTAACACCAATAACAGCGTCAGCCTAGAAATCCAACGCAAAATTTCTTGAAAGCACCTGTTGCGTAAAGTTCTCTCTTGACGAACAAAGATAAATCTCTACAAGTCACTCATCATCCCCGTTCTTCTTTATGGTGCACCTGTTGGCTTTGGACTGAATGGGCAATTGAGACGTAAGGTTCTCTCTCGACGAACAAAGCTAGCTAGGTTATGTTGTCCGAATGTATGAAAACTCTGAGAGTATTTGACGCAGTACCCGTGGGGGAAGCAGAGGAAGAAGAAGACCTCCGCTCCGTTGGAAAGACTAGGTGGAGATAGACCCTTGGAATCTCCAATTGGCGTCAAACACTGAAAAAGAAGAACAATTGGCCTGCTGTTTTAAACTCGCCTATAACTCGTAAGCGGTATCTACGCCAGTAAGGAAGAAGAAGATTTGAGATTGCTCTATTTGTCATGTGAAAATTTCCGATTGACTAGTTGGGACTGTGATTAATATTAGTTGTAAAGCACTTCATTTCACTGCTGGGTGTATAAACATATTCCATTATGTACAAGTAGTAAAAAATTATGCAACCGGGGATGTGTATATGATACAAAAGTATGTATGTGTCATGAAAAATAATGCGATATCGACAACAATTCAGTAGTTCATTTATGTCTTCTGATATTTGCAACCGCAAAGCTGCGACTGCCGCAAATTGACTCGCATATTCGGTCGAGTATGAAGGCAAATAAACAAATTATGGAAGAGTTGAGTAAACAAGCGAGAGTTCATTTTGGAATATGCGTTAATCTTCTTTTGTATTTATGTGGGCGATGGCGTGAATGAAACTGCAGTTCGCAAAAAAATTATTTACTTAAAAATATACATACATACATACATTGTATTGTGATATAAACAAAAATTTTTTATACGGTATATTTAAATCAAACAATTGTGATTATTATTATTTTATTAATTAACTTTTAAGTTGATTATTTTGGGTGCATCGAATGGGATTGGCTTGCCATCGTTTATTATAAGAGCATTATGTATAGTATGTATATAAATATATAGAAAATAAAGGAAATGATGCAATATTGATGCATGCTCAAGCTCATATTAAGCGGTTAAAGCATGCCATACGAAGAAGCAAGTAAGGAAGGACTTAATTCAGTTGTAACCAAACATTTTATACTCCCGCAAGAATCAAAGTCAGGATATAACTTCAGGTGTAGGCAAACTTTTGTTTTAAAAACATTGCGAAAGATTTTAACATTCATTTTTTCTCGAAAGGTTGAAGGCTAATAATGCTTCGTACCAACATATCTAGTTATATTATAATGGGTTTTCCAATAGGAACGAGCAAAAGTGGTACGAAAGGGACCGCAAACGACGACGTATTTCCCCGCTCTTTTGACATTTCTCTTCAGTCAGGTTTGCCATTTCGTCATGGAAATATATACGATCCAACAACGAGTGTAAATTATTAAAATTTACATCCGAAATTCCGAGCCAGTGGTCTCAACTTTAAAAGCGCTGCGTCCTATTTATGGCCATAATCGTCCAGTCAGATCAACAATTGAGCGTTTGGTTGAAAATTTTAAATCCACAGACACAGTCCAAAATCTTCCCCTGTCAGTGAGACAAAGAAATGCCCGCAGTGTCGAGAATATTGCTGCCGCTAGCGCATCAATTGAGGAAGACCCAAATCAGTCTCTCCCACGTCGTTCTCAAGCGTTGAGCATCTCTGTGACATCATTGTGGCGAACTTTGCGAAAAGATCTTGGCCTACATCCCTACAAGCTCGAATTGCGTTATTGGTCAGGCAGCAATCCACACGTACTCCATGAGCCATCATTGTATCCCGAAAAAATTACGGTTTTGTCTGGTTTATGGTTCGGCGGCGTCACTGGGCCGCACTTTTTCCGTGATGATCAAACCGGCACATTACTTTGAATAGCAATCGCTACCGTTCAAGATTTTATCATTAATTTTTGGCCCGAATCGAATGATGTGGACTTGGTTTCACAAGCCACACAGCGAATCACACAATCGATTTATTGAAAACCAAGTTTGGTGAACGTGTTATCTCACGAAATGGCGCAGTCAATTGGCCGCCTTGGTCGTGCGATTTGCTGCCGTTAGACTATTTCCTGTGGGGCTACGTCAAGTGTGGTCTATGCCAACAAGCCAGCACTGAACTTCGTACGAATATCGAACGGGATATCGCAGAAGTATCGACCGATTTATGCTTGAAAACCGTCGAAAATTGGGTTCAGCGTCTGGACTTCTGGACGTGCCGGTGGTAGCCGGCAATCGAGTTTTATACATAATGGCAACGAGTGTTATTTTACAGGAATAAAGAATTTTATTGATGTCACAAACCGTTTTTGTAGCGGTCTTATTGAAACCCCCGTTGTTATAGGTCGTAGACTCACTCCGTTTCAACGCATTTTGCTCGTCCGAAATGTAATGTGATACATCGAGCAAATTAGCTCAAATGATACCCTATTTCGAGTGGAGTACCTCAAGGATCGGTTCCAGGTCCCCTTCTATGGAATTTAGTGTATGATGGGGTGCTAAGGATTGCTCATAAGTATTAGAAAATTAGAGGAAAGTATATCTTTCGCCATGGGGGAGTTAGAGATTTATTCACAGCCATAACTAAAATATCTGGGAGTAATTATAGACTCAAGACTCAAACTTAAGTATCACCTGGAATACACTGGAGATAAAGGGAATCAAATCCTAAACGCCTTATCAAGAATGATGGTAAATAAAAGCTGTGTGCGTTCCAGCCGATATTTTTTACAAGCAAAAGTAATCAGATCGCCTGTATTATATGTGGTTCTAATATGGATCCAGACGTTAGACATGAAAGCATATGCCAGACAAATAAATACAGTTCAAATTTTCGCCACTAAGAGTTATCAGTGCTTTCCGAACAATATCAAGCGGTGCTGTTGAAGTAATAGCATCCATTGACATCCAAAGCTTACCAATATGGCAGTAGCAGTGGGAAACCTCATTCAAAGGACGGTGGACCCTCAAACTGATACCGGATCCATTCGTGGTTAGACAGACAACATGGAGACCTGGATTTCCACCTAATCCAAATACTAAGTGGACATGTATGCTTTAGAAGCTACTTGTACAGATTCCAGCATGACATTAGTCCGAATTGTCCCATGTGTTCAGTGTGTTTTGTAGACTCTGAGCATGTATTCTTTTATTTCCCACGTTTTTTAAGTACAAGGGAACAACTTAATACTACACTCGGTGGTGGTGGTGAGAACTGCTGTCAAGCTGTCAGTGACGTTTCAGCCTTAATCATGACAAAATTGAGACATATAGACCAAATTATACGTCCGTGCCATAGAGGAGACTTAAATGTCTTTTCACGCCGACGAAGTAATACTTAATTAGGTGGTTCCGTGGGAAAGTATAGAGTTGGGAGTAGGTAAAGTTTAACGCAATGAAATTTCGCAATTTGGCTTTTGATGCTTTCCCCTACTTAAAAAAAATGTTCTTTGAATTTCATTAAGAAACCTCACAGATAGATCAATATTTGTAGTTATAACTTATTTTAGGTCTATGGGGACTACAAGAATTATTGCCTTTTTTACTTCATTGTAGGAAAGGGGATGCAATGTGATTGGAGAGATATTCTTTGTGAATAAGTCAATAAGATTTCTTACGTATTCACCGATAGCTGCTTTGTGCAAAGTTGTATTCCGATAACTTCATTGATGTTTGATTCTTCTTAATTGGCGTAGACACCGCTTGCGCGATTATAGCCGAGTTAACAACCGCGCGCCAGTCGTTTCTTCTTTTCGCTACGTGGCGCCAATTGAATATTCTAAGTGAAGCAAGGTCCTTATCCACTTGGTCCTTCCAAAGGAGTGGAGGTCTCCTCTTTCTCTGCTTCCCCCGGCGGGTACTGCGTCGAATACTTTCAGAGCTGGAGTGGTTTCGTCCATCCAGACAACATGACCTAGCCAACGTAGCCGCTGTCTTTTAATTCGCTGAACTACGTCAATGTCGTCGTATATCTCGTACAACTCATCGTTCCATCGAATGCGATATTTGCCGTGGCCAACGCGCAAAGGACCATAAATCTTTCGCAGAACTTTTTTCTCGAAAACTCACAACGTCGACTCATCCGTTGTTGACATCGTCCAAGCCTCTGCACCATATAGCAGGACGGGAATTATGAGCGACTTATAAGTTTGTTGTTTGTTCGTCGAGAGAGGACTTTGCTTCTAAATTGACTACTCAGTCCAAAGTAGCACCTGTTGGCAAGATTTATCCTGCGTTGGATTTCTAGACTGACACTGTTGGTGGTGTTTACGCTGAATTCGAAGAATCAGATGGAAAATTTTGTTATAATTATCGAGTAAAAATGTTTGGTTAACCTGACACACAAAATTTGGTTGAAATTTGTCATATAGTTCCTGAAGAATAGGATTTCACCTTAAAGTGGGCGATGCCATGCTTCTGGTCCAATTTTCATACCTCATGCTACAGAGTCTTTCTATACTATCTTTTCATTAAATTACACAATGTTTGTCTCAGAAGCAGTAAGTTATCGCACTTTTATTAGTTTTCAACCTTATAATAACAGAATATAAATTTATCTAAAATCAATGGCAGCAACTATTCGAACGTGTCTCGAAAAAAGTAGGTTTGCGGTGCCCTTTATACAAGTAGTGTATAAAAATAAACAAAAGAAAATGTTATGTACTGCAAAAGTTTTCTCTTGATTAACTATATGTATTTATGTATGTTAGGGTATGTAATCACAGTGCAATATGATGTACAAGTTGGCGAAATTGTCAATTTGTAATACTTAGAGAATAAAGGTGGTATTGTGCTCTATATTTAAAGAAGTATTGCAATTACGGAAATTTGTAATCCAAATATTTAGTGTGGCCAATTCGATATTACATAAGTATACAACAAGTCTTGTATTAATGACACATTTCACATCTCGCCAACTCTCTATGCCATTATTTTGAGATTATACTTATTTTTACCGTTTGCTACAATTGCTTCGCCTACTAAGTCGCTTGAAATGTAAGTCATTGACGGTTTATTGCCAATTATGTTGACATTGGGCTCCACATTTTCGAGGAGAAAAATAGCAGTTAGAAAGAACAAATTTTCAAATCGGGTATCGGATCGGTTGATAAATACAAAATATTAACTATTTAATGAATTGTAAGTATTTGATTCAGAATTTTATTTAAAGATCTCTACATTTAATAAACAGCAGAGAGTATCCACCAACACTGTTACATTTATACTGTAAAATTTTGATTTGTGATTGTTTATGATTTGATTTTTAATTAAAGATTTTCGTTATGCCTAATTTCTGCTCACTTATGTAGTCTGTGTGTTATTGTGTGCGCCATAACTAGGTGAGTTCACTGACTTGCTGTGTAGCAGATATGATATTGATGATAAGCTTTTTCTCGTTGTGATCGCTTCACTAGTTTTGTTGTTTCCTTGTTATTTTTGCTTAATGATGCTGAATAACTGCTAGTTGTTATAATATTTTGTTGAGAATTTGTAAAACGTTGTTGGTTCCGTTTTGTACTTGATTTGTCACAAATTTATGAGACATATTTTCAAAGGTATGATACCAGTGGACATTGGTTACTAATAAGAAAATCATATATTATACATAAGCTTGCATAAATTTCATTTAAAAGTATAGATTTTAAATAAAAATTTTATAAGGATTTATTGGTTTCTTCTTAAGTCTTTTACGGCTGACATTTATTATCTTTAGACTCGGCTCCGCGTTGATTCTGTGGGCGCTCTTGGATTAAACAGATAAAAAATAAATCTCATAACTTTTCATTGGTTTACAAAAACACCAAAAGATCTTAATATCCGTAATATTTAGGTTGGATTATTTTAGTTTAAGTTAAAAGGTTCTTTGTGGTATCTAGAACTTCTATAAAATTGATCCTAAATACCCTCATAAATCGACAAAGCCTTTGAAGCGATCACAACTTTGTTGAGGTTGTTAACGTGAGTTTCAGCTCTATTTACTGGTTTGCCGAAGGTATGACTGCCGAAATGTGACAACCTAAGTCTTACAAAAACTAGTCAATGTAGGAGGAAGTGTCTGAATGTTTCCATCTCACCTTCTTCCAAATAATTTTGACAGTTTGCGACCGACTGCGGCAAGTAAAACTTTCCTAAAGACAGTTAGTTCAATAGAACTCCTACGTTCTATTAAAGGTTAGAAGGATCTCGCAGGCTGATTGTCAATCAACGCCTACTAAGTACACAAGAGCAAAAAGTCCATTGGTAGCACACAAGATGACAACGGAGATCCAACTCCTTCCCATTTTGATTTGAGGGGGATAAGGGTGCCTATTTAAAGTAGCTTAATGATATTTATTGTGAGATTACACACTCCTTGACTAAATAAGCTGCACTTCGGTCTAATACTATATTACTAATTTCATATTATTGACAACCACTTCTGCCTGAAAGACACTACATAAGTCCGTTTGTCTGACGCTATGCTTGACATAGAGCTCTTTATAGTAGACATCTAAAGCATCTGTTCTAGTTTCGACTCATCTGTGTACCCTCATCGGTATGAGAGCCCAGAAACATCCACTAGGCATTTACTACTTAGAATGAAACATCATTAGCTAAGCGTCGAAGCGTGTTTTAAGTCCCAATTCTGTCAAAGACAAAGTCTCTGTCACACATTCCTAACTTCAGGGTATATTTTTATTGATGTACAAAACATTTACATACGTATTTTTTCATCTCTGTCTGAAAACCCATTCTGGCACTTATCCACATAAGAGAACGCATTTCAGATGTCTCTATCAAACACTGTCCTTTTCTATTAAGAATCATAGCTTTTATGTCAAGCGAAGTGTTTGAGTACAGAAATACTTACATATCTACATAATTATCCTTCACTATGTCACTAACAATGCCTGCTATTTATACTGACACACTTGAAGGGAAACAAGCAATTACACTGTCTCATAATACCTCGAATATGCTTTGAGTTTGTTTCGCGTACATATCTAAATTTCCACCGCACGATGGCATTAGAATCGTTTTGTTTAGCAAAAATCATAATGTTGTGCAAGAATATCTAGAAAGTTAAAAATTTTGCATAGAAAATTTTGCCAAATAGTATTTCTATTTGCTCTCTTTTTCTACTAAATAGTTGTTCTTGTTTATTCACTGGAAGCTACATATTACTCGCAGAAAGTACAAAGAAATGAATTTAATAAAAAATCGTTACTTTATTAAACATTGCAAAAGTGATGCAATTTCTTAAGTCTTTATAATTGTATAGTTTTTCGGTTCTGCCACCGACACAGTTGCGTTTGTCTATTAAGAGGGTATTCTAGTCTAGAAATCAAATTTTGGGCAGTTTTTTGAATTTTATTAAAAAAAAAAACCAAAAATATTTTTACTATCCATTTTTTTATGGTGTTTTTATTGATATCTTAAGAATACAGAAAAAAAAATTTACAAAAAAATATTAAAAATTAAAATAATTGGAGGGGGGGAAGAGACAGGTGTAAAAAAAATGGCGCATCCTAGAGACATTGATTCTGACTCTCCTGGTGGTCTGAAAAAAAAAAAATCAAAAAAAATTCTTAATTAGTAAGGATGCTGCTATAGTCCCTGCCTCAGGGAACACGAAAAAAATTTTTTTTTGAAAAATGGCGACTGCCTGAAAATAAAAATCATTTTTTACGCTTTTTTTGAAATTCCTGATTTTTTTTCAAACATTAAAAACAAAAATTTTGACACGCTGCTGGTAGGAACGATAAGGATATAATATAAGAAGGTTCACACAAAATCTCAAGTAAATCGTTTTTATAGTATCTCAAGTTCGGTGCCGTGTGGAAAAAAGTAGTTTCGCGTTAAAAACGCGTTTAAAAAAGTGAGTCTACCTTCCTACTGGGCTAGGTACTGCGTCACTAAAGTAACTGTAGCTCTTAAAATAATTTTAATTTTTAAAAATCCTTTGGAGGATATGTTCTTAAGGGTCTAAACTTTAAATATATAAAAAAAATCGAATTTTTCAAAATTCTGGAGTAGAATACCCCCTTAACGTGGGTTATGGTCACAACCTTTTCCCAAAGCCATATATGGTACTAATGAGCAGAATGGAGTTTAAAAGTAGATGAAATAGTGGTTAAAGCTTTGAACTTCTGTGAAATCTACAAATTTTTTCGAGCTTTCTTATGATGCTCGTCATGACATTCGTAAGTTTTAAGAAATAATGTTTTTATTTTCAATATTTTAAGGTATAACACTAGTAGACATTGGTCTGCATTAGCCTGTGTGGTTGTTTAATATTGATTTGATACCAATAACTTGTTTTTAATTTTCTTTCGTTGTACAGAGTGGCGCAAGTCAGAAGATGATCAGAAGATGCTATAAATTTTGCAATTGACCTCTAATGTCAGTTCTGTTTTGACATTTGTGTAGTGAACACATGCGAAATACACGTAAATAAATAATCGTACGCTACACAGCGTGCCACAACCGATATGCTGAAGGATGCATTTTCCGGGCGCCTAATCTCCCGTTTTGACGATTTGCACTGGCCAGCAAGATCGCCTGATTTGACCGCTCCAGACTTCATTTTGTGGGACTTTTTGAAGTCGCGGGCTTATGTCAACAAGGCTCAGACTCCTGCAGCTCTTAAAGACAATATCCGTCAAGAATGTGAGGACCTATCGCCGGAAGTTCTGGCCAAAGTGATGGAAAATGTCATAAAAAGGGCTGAAATGACAATCAACTGTGGCGGCCATTTACATGAAATCATATTCTCGACTTGATGTAAAAAAATTTAAAAGACCAAATAAAAATAATCAAAAAACAAATCAAAGTTTTTTTTTTTAATTTTTTAATTTTTGAAAAAACATGGGAAGGTAATTTTTGCGCCACCTGTTACCTGTCTATTACAATGCACGCCTAAGGACACATAGCTATTGAAAGCTATTGTTAAATGCTCACTCGCAAGCACACAATATATTCATTGTAAATATATACATACCATACATACGATTGAAGAAGATAGAAAAGAATGGATAATTTTTTTATCTGGAAGAGTTTAAAGATTCCAAATAATTGAAAAAAATTTTTTGATTGAAATTCCAGCTAGGGGTTCAGAAGGTTGATGCTTTTTAATAATACAACTCTATCGAAAATATAGTGACATACTATAAATATATAGTATACACTAAACTATATGTACTACAAGGTGCGTTCCAAAGTAAACAGGACTTTTTGAATAAAGCATCCCCTGATGCCGCCATCTATATGTCGATTAGTGTAACTTTATTGATTGTCCATTGAAAATTTCACGACATTTCATTGATTGGAAGTGAAGTTGTTGCGTTTTAAGTGACAGTATGTTTGTGTTATCGGTGCGAAAATGAGCTTCGAACAAAGGGCCAACATTAAATTTTGTTTTGAAATTGGTAAAACTTTTACCGAAACGTTTCAATTGATGAAACAAGTTTATGGTGATGGTTACCTATCCCGTAGCAGAGTGCACGAGGACACAAATAACGATCAACATGTAGGCCAATCAAAATCCGTGATCACTGGAAATTCAATCAAAAATCAGCCGAAATCATCATTGAAATTCATGGAAATGGAATTGAACAAAGAATGCGGTATTCTACCTTGGAGTTTTGAAGCGTTTGATGCACCGTATTCGACGAATACACGGCCCGAATATCGCGAAGATGAAAGTTGGCGTTTGTTGCACGATAACGTGCCGTCTCATCGATCGACGTTTGTGACCGATTATTTGACCAAAAATCACATTTGAACCATTAAATACTCCCCGTATTCACCTGATATGGCACCGATGGCTTGCATCGGCATACTGCTTTTGGACCGTCCAAAAAGCTGTTGAAGCAGAAGGAGACTATTTTGAATAAAATAAATTGATTTTGCTGAAGGAACCATTTGTTCTGTTTTTTTAAGTCCTGTTTACTTTGGAACGTAACTTGTAATATGATCAAATTGAAAGGAGAATTTTGTTTATTTCATCTCCTTCAAAATAATCGCCTCCTTACTGCAATACACTAATGCCAACGAATTTTCCAGTCATCATAGCACTTGGAAGAATCCTCCGTCGTGATGGCCATCAGAGCCCTTCTTCGATTCAGCTTTTATATCCTCAATCGAGTCAAAACGGTATCCTCAGGGTGTTCATGTGAATTTGCTGAATGGTCAGAAGTTACACGAAGGCAAATTAGGAGAAACCAAGAGTTTTCGGCCCACAATTCTTGCCTTTGGAGGCGAATAGCTTCACGTAAACGGCGCATACTGCTCAAACAATATTTCTTGTTCACAGTTTGGCCCGGCGGTAGGAATTCATAATGCACTGCACCACACCACGATAATCGAAGAAAACTGTTAACATGACCTTGACTTTTGAGCGACTTTGACGTAATTTTTTAGGTTTCGGCTCGCTCGATTGATCGGTTGTTTCGGGATCGTAAGCGTAGATTCAAAACTCATCTCCAGTTATGATGCGTTTCCTTACATTAGATAGTCAGAAAGCATTGTTTCACAAATGATAACACGATGATCTTTTTCGTAAAAATTTAGTGTTTTTGAAGATTTGACTCATCTCAAGCTCAATTCGTCTTTCAAAACTGCCTGCGCCCATCCAAATGATATGCGCAAACTATCAGCAATGTCTCTAATAGTTAGTCGACGATTTTCAAGTACCATTTCTTTGACTTGTTTGACGTGATATTCATCAGTCCATGTTTTTGGTCGATTTGGCCCCACATTTTTTTGAACACTCCCACGACCAACTTTGAGTTCGTTATAGCACTTGTAAACACTTTTAAAAGACAGAGTTTGATCTCCAAAGGCTTTTTGCAACATCCTCAACGTTTCTGCAGGCGAAATTTAATTCCGCAAACAAAATTGAATGGCATTTCTTTGTTCAATAAATTCAGACATAGTTAAAATCGAAGAATTCACTTTTAGAGCCTCACAAAACGACGCGTATCTCAAATACTGATGACGTGAAATTTAGCATAGATGTCACTAACCGTACTACGAACTCACAGAAAAAATATTTACGGATTCGAAAAATACGCGAAGTAAAATTAAAAATACACCTTTCAATTTGATCACAGTAGTATGTGCATATGAGAAATCCTCGGTCTGTGTTTATGTTTCAGTTGTTATCAATATTATCATATTTTACGCTTCAAATTATAGGTTTTTGGAGAGGCTTTCTTAAAGGTGTCTAGGAACCTATTTTTCAGAGTACCAATCGAAAAAATTTTTTTTTTTTAATCCACCCTAATATGCATTGATGTTTGACGATGAATATCTCGTAAACGCTTAACTTAATCGAAAAATCATTTTAGACCATTTTTATAGAGCAGTAAATTTCCTACAAAACCATGAGTTTCATTATTCATAATAATTTTTTTACATTGAGTTATAAAATTAATAAGAAATAAAAAATTTTCGCAAAAATAATCAAACTTTAACTGTTAATATCTTTTAAACGGTTGAGTTTACGAAAAAATCATAGGAGACCTGTTTTGTAGAGCATTCAATTTCCTACAAAATCTAAGGAACAAGATATTTTTTCAAGTAGTTGGAAGCGAGATATAAATTTTTCTATCTGTTAATAAGAAAAAATATAAAACTGTATGTTGGAGGACCTACCCGTTACAATTAAAAACTCATATGTATGTGGAGATATTTTCTTAGAGGTGTCTAGGAACCTAATTTTCTGAGTACCAATCGAAAAAATTTTTTTTTGAATCACCCTAATGTCCATAGAATCTCTTCTTCGGATATTTTTTTCTTAGTAAGGCAAACTGTAGTGCCTTAATTTTGCTTATCAAGGATGGAAATTAAAATTGAAGGTTTTTATACGATGTTTTAAACAGACCCTTATCAATAAACACAGCTTTAGAACTAAAAGTTTCTGATCCGAGTTAGCAAAACCATTTTCTGATACAATGCTGACATATAAGCGCAACTATTACCATTAAGTGATTAATATACGTATATATTTTTTTCTTTTTAAACGAATTTTTTTTCAGGGTATAAAAAAGAAGTAAACACGTTAACTTCGGTTGTACCGAAGCTATGATATCATTCAGAAAAACAAAAGTTTCCATACAAGAATTGGATTTTGATCGATTTGCTTGTATGACAGCTATATATAGCATATATCTGTGAACCGATCTAAATAATTTAGCGTCGCTTTAGGTAATAATCTATGCCAAGTTTTTTAAAATTATCTTCTCAAACGAAAAAGTTTTCCATACAAGGGTATAATTTTGATCGTTTAAAATACAAATGAACTCCATAGCGAAAATAAATATTTTTAGGAGAAGCAAAAACTGTTTCAATATTATTGAATATTACGAAAATTAGTTGATTCAATGGGATATCTAATAAGAAAGCGTGTGCTGTCTTTGGATGCATTTCCTATTCCGTTTTCCGGTAAATGAGTGGATTTCCAGCTGAGCACCAAGTGAGTGAGCGCCATAACAGCTACTCAGTGGTGCAAATGCGCCACAAATCGAAGAGACTGTACGGAAGTACCAAATTGAATGAGAAGTTTTCACCAAAGTAAACAAACAAAGCAGAGAGTAAAATCACATTTTATATGTGTATAACTATATATGTACGTATGTACATACGAATATGTATACGTCTATGTGCAATCATGTGATGTCACGGATGAAGATTTGTTTGTTGTGTTCGTGATTCAATTGAATTATTTTTGTTACAGTTTTTATTTGTTTGCAGATACTTTGCCGTTGAGTTCGCCCAATTCACACACCTACACAAACGCTTACTGTGCATACAAACTTCGCAAGGCACTCGGCACTCAATCGACGCGCAGAAACTCAGTTGGCGTTTCACTCAAAGCGACAGCGGCAACGGCAGTGGCCTGCTGAGTGGCAAGTTGTGCTCGCCGAGATGTGTGTTTGTGTGTAACGAAGCGTGTTGGTGGGAATTTCATTTCGACTTTTTCATTTAGTAGGTTTTTGCACATCGCTGCGCGTTCCGCGTTGTTTTCAAACATTCTCGCGCTACTCACACGCCTTCTTCGGCTCATCGCCCGTGATGTGGTGGTGCACCTTTCGTGAATTGTGCGATTCGTCTTAGTAATTATTGTGTAATCAGCGAGTGTTGCTTATCGTCAACGCATTGCAACATAATACCGACATAATAATAACAATAGCAACAGCAACAACAGAGAGTGTGTGTGTGTAGCTGCATTATTGTCATACGTTATTGTCTTTGTGCGACTTGCGGTGGCTTGTTTCGCGCTTGATTTATTAAGTGTTGCAAAAAGTTGAAACTCTGTGATAGTGCTGAAAGCGAAACGCTTTGAATTTAACTTATCAACAAGCAAATATACATACATACATACGTACGTAGGCAATTGCATGCCAGCGCATCCACGGTGTGGCAGATACGTATCTGCAATTTCGTGCGTGTCAAAGTGCCAATTTCCTCGTTGGCAGCGTATTAATAAACGGTTATTAGCTTTTTGAATTGCTCACAAGTGCTTGCTAAAGTATCATAGCTCTATTAGCCAGCTGCTAAAACTTTCGCTTCGGTCAGCAGCCGACGTGATTTTGTTTGTTTATACATTTTCATGAACGCGCCGCATAAAAAGTGAAATAAGAGCATAAAATATGCTGCAAACAAACGTACATACATACGTACAAATGTAAATGAATTGGAAGTAAGCGTGTCATGGCGTGACAATAAGCTGGAAGCAAACAAAAGCAGCGCAGAATTAAAACGTCTTTTGACTTGAATTACTCGTGAAGAGCAGCTGCCGGTACTTGAATATTGGGTAATCAAAATCAATTATTCGCGTCTCGTAATTCGATTGCGTGTAAGTTATACTCGTAAATATAACACTTTTCTTCACATACATACATACATACATACATACACGTGTACACATAACAAGTAAAAATATACACCGGCATACATGTCTGCATATTCATACATACAGACAGCTGCATAAAGATGTGTTTTCATTAAGTGCTTGGTTGAAATCGCTCACAGTGAATGAGCTATAGCTGTATAAATAATTATATAACTATTAGTACATATATACAAACATACATACATTTATATGTAAATACACACAAAAGCGTCTGAATATACATTTCTTCTGCGAGGGTGTCGTTGGCGAATTGACTTCATTTCCCGAGAATCATGTAAGTGCTGAGAATTAATTCTGTGAAATGATTTTTGAGTTAAAAAACAAATAAATTTAAATTGAAATACAGTAAAGTAAACAATTATTTTTACTAAGACTGCAAGTTTCTTATAATAGTATTCTTATTATTATTAGCAGAATAAAAGAAAAATAATATTTTTTTACAAATAATAATAATAATATTTACTGAAGCAAGTATTTTTCATACGAGGTTGTTTGCTTTTTTTTTCATTGGGTGTGGGTTTTACGTGGCGAGTTCCAAACTCTGTGCATAACCCTGGGGAGAGATGCTTCGTCTTTTCACTTTAGCTTGCCTTCAAATGAATGTTTTTTGGATACCCAGAGAATATTTGGTCTGAGACCGGAAGTTGTGAGCTGCTTGAGCTATTGTAAAAGAATCGTTTCTTCACTTTAGTTAACTTCTCTATATCCTGAACTGAAGCACTTATAGGAGGCTAAATTTGAAACCAGTTTTTCGGGTCCAGTTTTCAAACTGTTGTACGAGATGGAATGATGGAAATTTCACATAGAAATGGAACTGAGTTTTCATACCTTCTACCTAATCGTATGTTTCTAACAGGTTAGTTAACCTGTGTTCACACACGTAGATCTTTGTCGTCCAAACGGGACAGGTGTAAAAAATTGGCGCATCTTAGTGACATTGATCCTGACTCTCCTGGTGGTCTGACAAAAAAAAAAAAATCAAAAGAAATTGTTAATCAGTAAAGATGCTTTTATAGTCCGGGAACACGAAAAAAAATTTTTTTGAAAAATGGTGAGTGCCTGAAAATAAAAATCACTTTTTACGCTTTTTTTTGAAAATCCTGAATTTTTTTAAAATATTAAAAACAAAAATTTTGACACGATGCTAGTAGGAACGATAAAGGATTATATAAAGAAGGTTCATACAAAATTTCAAGTAAATCGGTTGTATAGAACTTGAGATAATGCCGGTACCGTGCGGAAAAAAGTAGTTTCGAGAAAAACGCGTTTAAAGTTTATGAGACAATTCTAGTGAGCACGGACGCCACCTCACAAAATCGGCTGTATCTCCGAATAAAATCCTTCCAAGGTCATATTTTTGAAAGTCTAAACTTTAAATATATGAAAAAAAATCGAATTTTCAAAATTCTAGAGTAGAATACCCCAAAAAAAAAAAAACAAATCAAGTAAAGAAGGGCTAAGGTCGGGTGTCACCGAACATTTTATACTCTCGCATAATAAAGTGATAATCGAGATTTCATTATCCGTCATTTACTTATTTTTTTTATTTTGCTGTAAAATTAATTAGATTAGATCAATATGTGTACTTTGAGTATTGAATTGTGTTTTCATTTATATGTATGTATTATACAGAGAAGGCATCAGATGGAATTCAAAATAGCGTTATATTGGAAGAAGGCGTGGATGTGAACCGATTTCAACCATATTTCGTACATGTTATCAGGGTGTTAAAAAAATATTATATACCGAATTTCATTTCAATCGGTTAAGTAGTTCCTGAGATATGGTTTTTGGTCCATAAGTGGGCGACGCCACGCCCATTTTCAATTTTTAAAAAAAGCCTGGGTGCAGCTTCCTTCTGCCATTTTTTCCGTAAAATTTAGTGTTTCTGACGTTTTTGGTTAGTCGGTTAACGCACTTTTAGTGATTTTCAACATAACCTTTGTATGGGAAGTGGGCGTGGTTATTATCCGATTTCTTCCATTTTTCAACTGTATATGTAAATGCCTGAAGGAAACGTTTCTGTAGAGTTTGGTTGACATAGCTATAGTAGTTTCCGAGATATGTACAAAAAACTTTTTAGGGGGCGGGGCCACGCCCACTTTTCCAAAAAAATTACCTCAAAATATGCCCCTTCCTAATGCAATCCTTTGTACCAAATTTCCTTTTAATATCTTTATTTATGGCTTAGTTATGACACTTTATAGGTTTTCGGTTTCCGCCATTTTGTGGGCGTGGCAGTGGGCCGATTTTGCCCATCTTCGAATTTAACCTTCTTATGGAGCCAAGAAATACGTGTTCCAAGTTTCATCATGATATCTCAATTTTTACTCAAGTTACAGCTTGCACGGACGGACGGACGGACAGACAGACATCCGGATTTCAACTCTACTCGTCACCCTGATCACTTTGGTATATATAACCCTATATCTGACAAATTTAGTTTTAGGACTTACAAACAACCGTTATGTGAACAAAACTATAATATTCTCTTTAGCAACTTTGTTGCGAGAGTATAAAAAAAATGTTTACAAGTGGTATAGTGAGTTCCAAGCCGGCCGTGAACGTGTCGAAGACGAAGAGCGTCCAGGGCGACCATCAACCTCAACCGACGAAGCTCACGTTCAACAAATCAAAGATTTGGTTTTGAAAAACCGTCAATTAACAATTAGAGACCTTGCTGATGAAGTTGGCATATCGAAAGGCTCGGCCAATACCATTTTGAAGGATGTTTTGGGCCTCAAGCGCGTCAAATCTCGACTGGAACCGAAAACATTGAATTTTTTGGAAAAAAGGCGTCGCATTGAAGTGTGTGAAACGATGCTTTCCGACTACCAGGGTGTCATGAAACGCATTATAACTGGCGCTGAGACTTGAATCTATGCTTACGACCTGGAAACAACCTATCAATCGAGCGAATATCGTGCCAAAAGAGAGCCGAGATCAAAAAAATCGCGCCAAAGTCGCTCAAAAATCAAGGTCATGTTGACTGTTTTCTTCGATTATCGTGGTGTTGTGCATTATGAATTCCTTCCAATCGGTCAAACAGTCAACAAGGAATATTATTTGAACGTTATGCGTCGTTTGCGTAACGCTATCCGCCTGAAAAGGTCGGAATTGTGGAAAGACAATTCTTGGTTTTTACACCACGATAATGCACCAGCCCATACTGCCCTCGTAATTTGTGATCATTTCGCCAAAAACACAACCCATATCTTTCCGCAACCACCGTATTCACCTGATCTGGCGCCGTGCGACTTCTGGCTGTTCACCAAGCTCAAAAGACCGCTCCGGGGACACCGGTTTTATAAGATAGAGGAGATTCAAGCCGCAGCGAAGACGGAACTGAAGGCCATCCCGGAACGTGACTACAAGTGTTTCAAAGATTGGAAAATCCGTTGGCATAAGTGCATTGCATCGGGAGGAGATTACTTGGAAGGGGATGAAATTGATTTGGAAGAATAAATAAAGAATTTTCAAAATAAATACAATGTCACCTCATTTTTTGGGCACAGTAGTATGTTGCTCTATTTAGCCACAAACATTCTCAATTTTTGTACTTGTTGTTCCTTATACATAAATAATTTTGTTGGTGCAATCAATATCTGCTATGTAATAAATAATTCAAATCGCTGTCTTAAGTAATCATTTATAAAACTTTATCGATTGCCATTATACTTGAAAGCAAAACTATAGCGAGCATTTAACGGTGTCAGTGGAGCGGCAGGTGTCCACAGCTTAGTTTTAAATTTAGAGAGAGGCTGCTATGGACGACAATAAAACACACCTGCGTCATTGTGGCACTCATGTCGTTGCAAGAAGAATGATGCTGGACTCTTCTTCCGCTCATAAGGGTTTTCAAACGCTTTTAATGCGCAATTTGAATGCTTAGCGTCACTAGTATTTGTATTAATTATGCATAAATTTGTGGCAGACAAAAGAATATTGCCTTCATTGAATCAGAACAATAATGCAAATGAGTGTAGCTCTTTGATTGGCCAGTTTGAGGCGTTTCCGGTTTCAGATTCATTAAACGATCATTGCTAATTTATTGAAATTATCACCTCTACTATTCTACTATGTGAGAGTTAATACTGAATAATAATGAGTCAAATTCTTAAAAGTGTGAAGAAAGCTTACTTGAGTGTACGTAATATGTACCCAGTAGGAAACGTCATAAATAGTAGAATAAACGCTGGTTCGCTGTTCGGTTAACTATAATTGTCTATATTTTTAAAATATGTAAAATATAAAGAATATTTGTTATTTATGAATTGTTTTCGATGTTTCGTTTGTTAATATTTTTCACGCTTCGCTTATGCAAGTATTTAGGTAAATGGAAGTTTACGGTCTCATCTGTCTCGTATTCTTGTTACTTCTTATCAGCTTATGCTAAAAATAACAATGCTACTATATAACATACTTATGTAAATCTGTGTACAGATGTGTATATAGAGATTATACACTGGAAGCCAAATAAAACTGAATTGTATTGACATTGCGTTGACATGCTTTTCTGCTTATTTTAGAATATAGTAAGTGTGCTTTTTTGTCCTTGGCCTGTTATAGAATTATGACTGTTACAAATTTCACTTTTGGATTCAAAGTATTATCACAGATAGACTAATGTTAGACACTTTGTTTTCGATTAACTAGAAATAACGAGAAAGAACGTTAACTCCGGTTGCAGCGAAGCTGGAATACCCTTCACAAATAACGAAGTTGTCATAAAAATCTTGATTTTGATAGTTCAGTTTGTATGACTGCTATACGATATAATAGGTGATCCCAGTAGAGGTATTTTTTTCAATAGATATTCTTTGACAGATCATGGTCAGTCATGTCAAGCTGTTATCTTGTTTTTTTCAGTATTGTTTGGTCATTTCATCACGGAAAGACTTAACCGTCTGGACAACGTTTACAAATCACTCAACATTATTATGAAAATTCACGTTCTCTAAAGAATTTTTTTCGCGCGCTTCGCTCAACTTATGGAAAAAATAACACTGGTAGACACATAATTTGTGACATGAAAATTCTTAGGTGTTTCCAATGCAGTTTATTATTCTGAAATTAAATTTGAAAACATAATTTTTCAATCACCCACAGATATTCTGTAACCTGCGGCTTAAGATTTTACAATACATAAAATTTCATTATATTGTTTGAAGTAAACAGCGTATTTTACGATCATTTTATTTTACAAAATTTATCAGTAGACTAACAGTGTCCGTATCGGTAACGTGTTCTATGTTTGGATAGCAAAACGTTTTTGAGTTCACATTCCTTTACGTTTATGAAATTCCTGTGTTTAAGATTTTTAGGTACAATGCCAAGGCAGTGAGTAAATAGTGCCAACAGTTTGTGTTAAGTGTGCGGAGAACTAACTTTTAAATCGCAAAAACGTAATTTTACTCCACTTGTGCCGAAAGCTTACGAACTGTATTTTGGTGTTAAAGTTGGGGACCAAGACAAAGCTTGGGCCCCTCATATCTCTTGTAAAACTTGTGTAACATTGGTTTGGTTAAAAGGTTCAAATCGTAATGTGCAGACCTGTCAAACACAGTGAACAACTTCCTATTCCAAAAACAGCAGAATCTTGGAGTCTCGATGAAGAACTAGAATCGACTAGCTCTTCAAGTAATGTTACATTAACCGCAAAGGAAATGACAACCGATCCTTCATTTGATTTACCAGGATGTTCAACAGTGCCGCATCTAATTTCACAGGGTGATCTTAAAGACTTGATTCGAGATCTAAGCCTTTCAAAATCATAGTGTGGACTTTTTGCATCCAGACTAAAAGGTTGGAACATTCTCCAAACCAATGTAAATATTACTTTTTACAGAAAAAGGCAGAAAGACTTCACAAATTGCTTTCTTAAAGAAGTGGATCTAGTATACTGTTCAAAAGTTAACCCTTTGTTTAACGCACTAGGACAGAAAGGATCCACGTGATTGGCGTCTATTCATTGATTCCTCTAAACTTAGTTTAAAAGCGGTATTGGTTCATAACGGTAACAAATATCCATCTGTGCCCTTAGGTCATGCGGTTCATATGAAGGAATCATATGAGAATATGAGAGTTCATTTACAGCACATCCGTTATCATGAGTATGGTTGGGCAATATTTGGAGACCTAAAAGTAATACCCCTTCCTCTGGTAATGCAACTAGGATATACGAAATATTGGTGCTTCCTTTGCGAACTGGACAGCCGTGCGAAAGATATTACTACTACTTTGCATATTAAATGGGGTTAATGAAGAATTTTGTTAAGGCAATGGACAGAAATGGAAGAAGGTTCTTGTAAATGAAACAAAAATTTCCAATAGTCAGTGAAGCAAAAATTAACGTGAGCATATTTGTGGGTCCGTAAATAAGTGAACTAATGAAAGATAAAACATTTGAAGAAATGCTCAAAGAAAAGTTAAAAATTTTCTTGGAAATGTCAAAACTGACAATTACAAAGATCTTGTGACTGAACTACTTATTGCTTATAAAAAACTGAACTTTGTTAAGGGATACTCCAAAAACAAAATTGGGCCGAAAAACATGGACAGTAACATTTTAAGGTACTCTTTGGTTAATAAAATAATATAAAATAATATATTACAGCTGTTTTTTTTAACTTAAAAACTATAGGTGATAAAAGAAATCTGTAGCTATTTTCTGCATTTCTGACAATTTTTATATAATACACAGTTTGTTCTGTTCATGTCACAAAAACAAGTGGATTTTTGTTTACCAGAGAGTCTAGCACGCAGTAAAGAAAATATAGCAGCTGTTGTTGAGAGTTTACACGACGACCGTGGAGAGTCTATTTGGCGGCGTTTGCTGCAACTGGAACGTCTGTATGAAACGACTTGGCGCATTTTAAGTCAAGATCTTAAATTGAAAGTTTTAGTTCTTGCACAAGCTGTATCTTTTAGCTTGTGCAAGAACTAAAACTGGTCCATCTTCCCAAGCACCATCGTTTCACTTTAAGGGTTCTTGAAAAATTCCAAGAAGGTCCGATGTTTTCGACCCAATGGGTATATAAACAAGCCAAAGAGTCCCATTTGGGACGAAGGGCAACTTAAAGAGATTCAGGAGCTGCCATTTGATCCAGAAAAAAAACAACGGTTTGGTGTGTCGGTGGAATCATCGGTTCATATTAACACTGCATGATGTTTTTATTATTCGCAAGGTAATTGAATGTATATATCAAGCAGTCAATAAGATTTCCCCCCTCTGAATCCGTCATTGAATATACCCTGTTCAGGGTATAACAACTTTATGTGTTGTTTAATCATTAACTTAAGTTAAATGAAGATTTTGTTTATAAACTAAATTGTGCACAGGTTTTTGCAAAAATTCACAAAATACTGGCATTTGTTTGAGAAAAATTGGCATGATAGGAATACATGGTTATAAATAAGTATATTATACTTAGAAGAAATACTAGAAGAAGTCCGGTGATTGCGAACTTTCTCTAATGCTTACATACATATGAATGTAAATAAATGTTTGTCACATAAACCAAAAAATTCTCGACTGTCGCGATCGATCTCCCGATAGCATTATAGTAATGTTTTATTGTGCCTCCACTGAAAATGTTATAACAAAATAAAATTAAAAATTGAATTTAAGCTACAGTGACTAATTATTGATATAAAATTGAAAACTTTGTGGACAGACATACTATGTGTACATATGTATGTATGTATTTTATTATTCCTCCAAACTGGCCTGCTAGCTTTGGCGTTCTGTCAGCTGACAGAATATTCTATTTATGATATATGTAACTCTAACGAAGCTTTCAAAAATAGTCTAAACGGATAAGACATCAGCATCCATTAGAAGATCCATTGATAAATTTGATAACTGGATATAAAACTCTAAGTCAGGGATGGACAAGAAATTAAAGATGTGTAACTCTTGTTTTCAGAAAAATGTTTTTAAATATTAATCGGTATGAGAAGACGTGATGTTGTGAAGCTAAGGGAATCAACTTAGCTATTGGCCGATCATTCCTACTCTAGACAACATTTTTTGTAGTTCTAAGCCATAATTTTTGGTTTCAATTTTGGCGACAGTTTCTTGCATTGTACAAATACATAATATTTGCTCATCTCTTTATTAAATTCTGCAGCTTCTTTATAGCTAGGGACAATGTTTTTATCCAAAAAGTTCTTCCATCAGCAGCTTTCAGAGCGTGTCTAAACTTGGGTCATATTCGTCGTGAGAAAATAGTATAAAAAGAAGTTCCACTTCTATCATTTGCTCAAACCCTATTCTTGTATATATTCTTGCGAGTTTCAAAGTTCAAATATATTGTTCAGCCGCTCTTGCTAGCTGGGTTTTATTATATTTATACATACATACACATATGTATGTGCGTAGGAATTGCTAAGTTTATGCAAACTTGCGTGTTCTGCTGTAATTTTCTTGAGTGTACACTTTCTTGAAAGCTCAGTCCATTAAAAGGTCACTAAAACTACTTTGGATTTGATTAACGCCAACGCTTTGTTGGCTTAATTTCTTTCGTTTCATTTCTGATTTTTACCTTTTTTTATACCCTGACAACATGTTGCTAAAGAGTATTATAGTTATAGAATTCGAACAACAACCACTCTGTTGGTATTCAATCTTATGCTCAAAAACTGTCAAAATCGGGCTAAAACTATTCAAACTTTTAAAGGAGCCAGACCCCAAATATATGGTCTCCAATGCGTTCGGTTGATTTTTTACTGAATATATCGGTCATTCTGTGAGTTCTAGTACTGAAATTCGCTGATGATATTTTTGTGATAATAACATGCCAAAGATGTCAGGTCAATATTTCCCTTAGTTCTCGTTTACCTAATACGAGTACAGTGAAATTTCCCATTACGGACAATTCCTCATAACGAGTAATGTGAGTTGATAACTGGATAAATTTCATGAATACAAAGTTTTCATTTTTATTTTCATACCAAAGCAATTCCAATAACTGCACATGAGTACGCTCCAATGACCGGACAGGGACACTATTTTGACAATACGCAGAATGAATGCAACAAACGAATTGATTTGAGCTTGCGTCATCTGACTCGCGGTGGCTCAAGGAAAAGTAATGATAATACATGCGATTCATTTACATTTCTCTGCAATTTACTAGTTCAGTGGAAATATAGTTCTGAGTTTTAGTTTCTAACTCCAAAAATACATTTTAAGTACACGTTTTTGTAACTCCCCCTTATGTGAACAGCTCTATTAGTCGGACAAAAACACTGCTACGGTTGATGTCCGGTTATGAGGAAGGTCACTGTGTGAATATTTTCGAACTTCAAGTTGACATTATACCGCCTCTATCCGGCAATATGCAAGAAATATTAATTCTTTTCAAAAATAAGCTCTTTCTAATAAGAGTATACATATATTTTTCCATGTGATTATACATATAATGATTGGAATACTTCTTACCATTGACTAAAATATAGACGAAACCGTCACTTTACCTTTGTAGAGTATAAAATGTTCGGTTACATTCGAACTTAGATTTCCTTTACTTGTTTTATATTCGTAATAAAATAGCGAAATAATGCCATAATAATTGCCTTACAAAATTATCGCTGATTTGGTAATTAGGCGCACATGCAAGCAATCATAGCCTCTATTCAGCAAAATGTTGCAATCTAGAATCTTGAAGGGTTGAGGCAAGTCAATTATTTTGTAGAATTGCTTCAGTTCGAAAAAATGGTTGTTGATAGGTTAATAAAGACGTCACTTCTACTCTCGATCTTATTCGCTAATGTTTGCATAAATAAACGTGCCGACTGCTTGCATTGAATTTTAAGAATTCTTGGCAATATGCAAATACTTTTTTTTAATTTACTTTTATAAAGAGTGGTGCATTTCGAGATTCCTATGTCTCAGATGGTCCATCCGTTGATTTAAATTTTTGATGACCCGTTTGAGCATTTTGACTGGTAGCTGTCGAATGACACGTATGATGTTTTGCTCCAAGACCTGAATCGAAGCGGGATTGTCCCCATAGACTCTAAACTTTACCTATCCCCACAGAAAAAAGTCTGAAGTTACCTGTTCACCGAAGTATTCTCTCAATAAATCCATTGCTGGAGGCGATGTGTGGGAAGTGGCGCCGCCTTATTGAGACCAAATATCGCCGAGATCACTAGCTTCAATTTGACATTTGTATTTGACTGTTACATTTTCACCGGCATCATTTTTAAAGACATATGGACCGATGATTCCACCGACCCACAAGCCACACGAAACCGTTATTTTTTCTGGATGAAATAGCAGCTCTTGAATCTCTTCAGGTTGCTCTCACTTACCCATTGCGCCAGAAATTAGCCTCATTGCTGAACAGAATTTGGCTCGTAAACGTCGGATCTTCTTAGAATTTTTCAAGAGCCCGATGTCGCTTGGGAAGATTGAGCGGCTATAGTTCTTGTACAAGCTATGTTTTGAACGCTTTCAATTAAAAATCTCGACGTAAAATGAGCCAAGTCATTCCATACGTCAGTCCGAGCTGCAGCGAATGACGAGGAATCGACTCTCCAAGGTCTTCGTGTATACTCTCAGCTACAGTTGCTTTGGTCGAATATTATCCGAAGTTGGCCGTTTGTGTTGACCATAAGTTGAGCCAAGCGCGCGAAACAAATTCTTTACAGAACGTGAATTTTCGTAATAAAGTTAAACGTTTTGTAAACGTTCTTTAGGCGTAGGTCTTTCCATGACAAAATGCCAAATAGTGCTGAACAAAAATAATGTGGCTATTGAAAATAGTACATCTACTTGGATCACCCGTTATAAGAGCCATTCTTTTCTGAAAGAACAGCAAAGGAATGTTCACAGAAATACATACTTACAGCAGGAACAGTCAAAAACGCAGAATCGTGGCCCGAGTCAGCTGGCACGACCTATCTTATGGGCGGGCAATTTAACTGCACAGTTAAAAACGCTACTCCCTTCTCTCTTTGACGTGGGATGACGTGAGAAACCACGACATTTGGATTTTGCCGCAGATAACGTGGCAGCTGATTGCTCTCTCACAACACAGGGTTGCCAATATCGATATACTGCAGTAATTATCAACTTTTATAATTCAATCTGTTCAAAATGTTTGAAATTTTCTTAAAATAACTCAAAATCAGAGTCGAATGCTATTATTTATAAGTATATAAACTATTTTTAATAGTTTGTTTTCAGTTTTGATATTTTATATTGTAAAAATTGTAATTGAAAACATAGATGTTTACAAAACTACATATGCTTATGGAGCAATGGCAACATTGTTCAAATGAAAACAAACAAAGATGGCTGATTTCTGCGTTTTTCCTACGTTCTCCACTGTGCACATATTTTGCCGATAAGGAAGGAAAAGAAAGGAAGGGAGTAGCGTTTTTACTGTTCCTGCTATTAATCAAAAAAACTTAGTTCACGATCAACGAGTGGTTCCTGTTGTTGTGAAATACCGTCAGTTATAGTCGAGTCGAGCATTCTATTGCTACTTGCTTGCAAAAAATGAACGCTGACTCGTATGTATGTATGTAAACATCTTCGAAATCTATTTTTACTTATTGTTTATTTACATATCTTAGCTTACTCAGTGCTTTTGTTTGCTTACTTAACCAATTTTGAGCGATTTCCGATCTGTTTTGACTAATACTCATTAGCACATCACCTTCTCATACCTGTCAGTATGTGAGTGTGTGTGTGCTTATTTTCGGGCCTTTCTGCTACCGATAAAAATGTCATTAACTTGTTGCAATATGAGAGCACTCAATATGAGTATCGTACACAAGTACTTAACACCTCTTACTCGTTGTGCATACATTCGGTCGCAGTGGAAACGGCACGAGCGGGTAGCCCTAGGAGTATTTGTTTGTGTTTTGATTTCCACTTAACTCGCCTTTGTTATATGGTGCGATTTATTTGTTTATTTACACTTTTTGTTATTATTTGCACAGTGCTTATAAGTTTTATTTTTGTACTTTTTCTGTTGCTGTGGTGTGTTGTTATTATTCTTTTTTCCCGAGTGTGAATTACGCCAATGCTTTTATTTTCAATTAAGATAAAATTGTATTTGTCTTTCGACGACTCTGAGGCGCTGAAATGTGTGCAGTTATTTGTTCATTTGTTATATTATACATATGTATGCATTTGTACATATGCGAGTGTGTGCATTTGTACACTGTAACCTAAAAGTAAAGAAACATTGCATAGGTGTTAATGCGGGTTCCGTGTATTTTCGGGGATGGTTGCCCAACTAAATAGTAAAACAACACATAATTCACACTATTGAAATCGAAAAACAAAATTTTTATTTTTTAGGTATTACATTATACATAAGCACATACATACATACATTGTATAGTGTTATATACGCCAACTAGTCCCTCAGGCTTAGTCTTCGGAATAAGTAGGTAATGGAGCAGTAAAGTCCTCTCTCGACGGACAAAAACAAATTCTTTAAGCCACTTATTTCTCCCGTCCTGCTATATGGTGAAGAGGCATTGACGATGACAACATCTGATGAGTCGACGTTACGAGTTTTCAAGAGAAAGGTTATGCGGTAGATTTATGGTTCTTTGCGCATTGGCCATGGCGAATATCTTATTCGATGGAACGCTGAGCTGTACGAGATATACGACGACATTGATATAGTTCAGCGAATTAAAAGACAAAGGCTACGGTTGCTAGGTGATGACGCAGTACACGCCGGGGAAGCAGAGGAAGAGAAAGACCTCCACTCCGTTGGAAAGACCAGGTGGAGAAGAACCTGCCTGCAATCTCCAATTGGAGCCACTTTGCAAAAACAAGAAACGACTGGCGTGTTGTTGTTAACTTGGCTATATCCGCGTAAACGGTTTCTACGCCAGTAAAGAAGAAGTCCTTCGGTGTATGAGATACCATTCTGACATTTTGCACATGTCCTCTTCGCCTCAAAAAGCTTATCCTCTATCGGAACCGCCGATATCGAATCAATAAAGCAAATAACTGTCATACAAACTGAACGATTGAAGTCCACATCAACGGATGATCAACACATCAATATAATAAAAGAATTGGTGCTTGAGAATCTACGATTCATAGTCAGAGATCTTACTGGCATCGTTGGAATATCGGAAGAATCATTGAAAACCATTTTGAAAGATCATTTGGGTCACAGTGTCTCGAGAACGCCTGTGAAACAATGCTTTCCGTTATGAAACGTGTTATTACTGGCGATGTGTCTTAGATGCATGCTTACTACTCGGAAACAGGCGATCAATCGACCGAATATCGTGGGGGAGTCGAAGCCGAAGCCGAAAAAACCACGTCAAAATCAAAGCTATGTTGACAATTTTCTTCGAATATCGAGGAGTGCTACACCCCGAATTCCTTCCGACTGGCCAAACTGGAATTCTATATATTTGAGTGTTATGCGTCGTTTGCGCGAAAATAATCGTAAAAAGCGAAAGGAATAATTATAATCGATAATGCATTGTCGCATACTGAATTGATTCTTTGTGAGTTTTTCGCCAAATTTTCAAGCAATATCGGCCGTAAATACATTCTTCGCCCCATTTAGCCAATAATAAATTTAAACAACAACTTCAGGGAAACCGCTTTGAGTCAATTGAAGACATTAAACGTGAATCGCTACGCGCATGAAACGTTAATCCCGAAATTTACTTCAACAGTTTCGAGAATTGTAAAAACACGTTGGCACAAGAATATTGGGGCCAAAAGGGGTTTACTTTAATAAATTAAGAATATTAAAATTGTTAAAAAAAGTCTTACTATTTTTTGTTTACAGTAACAGTAGTATACAGAGAATTTTTTTTTTATAAATTTTCGAAGCGAACCCTGTTCAGAGATTTATAACTGTTTGGAAAAACCAATTGAATAGTCAGATTGTGGCTCAAACCGATTTTTCAACTTGATGAAATAACCCGCATAAAATTACGAAATATTAACTAAATCGGCCGAGACGCATTTATCTTGCCACGCACTCAATTAATTCAATTATTTTTATGCGAATATACTTTACTTGCAAGCGTTATTTCGCCATACTCAAATGCTAAACTAATATTATATTAAATCATATATTTTCGCCCACACAGCGGTTTGACGACCTACCGGACGTCTACAGCAGTAACGACGGTGATGTTAGCTCTGATAGGAACCGCAATAAAAATTAAGCGGAAAATGAAACTTTTGCACGCAAGCGGTGCTTGACATATGTTTTCTTAACTCACATACATATATAAGTGTATGTAAATACATTATTTATATACCATGTGGACTACAAAAATATGTTCTTTAGCAGTGTGCGTTCCCGCGTGTTTAATTGCGTTAAGCTCGTGAGTGGATAATTTCCACGCATATCGTTCGCGCTGTTGGTGACCTGCTACTCTCATCAGCGGGCGTTACAAATATTCAACAGCACCTGGTTCTCGCCATCCTTTCTGATTCCTTGGCATGCTATGGACATTCAATATAAATATTGTACCAGAATGCTGTGGTAATTTCTTATTGAAAGTCTTCTGGCTAAGAGGTTGCATCGAAGCTATAATACCTTTCACAAATGAAGAGCTTTCCATCCAAGAACTTGATCTTGACCGTTTCCTTTGTATGAAACGTGTCAAATTTCGTGAAGACGTCTCGTCAGATAAAAAATTATTCATACAAGAACTTGTTTTTGATCGTTCGGTTTGTATGACAACTATATCCTACAATGATGTGATATCGAGGATTCTCGAGTATTAGCAGGTTCATCAACTCATATTTACTATACTTTTTTACTTGTTCAATATATTAACTGTCATATACTTTGTTAATGCTTACTCTTGAGCTACCCTGTGTCGCTGATATTGACTCCTAACACAAGAGACAATGCGCTTACCCGTTACGCAGGCAACTAAATACTCTTTCATTTCATAATCGCAATCCTTTAAGCCACTTCCTTGTTCATAAATCCTTGCAAAACTTTTCCAATCAATCAATATCGCAGCAGAAGCGTTTGTGCAGCATAATTCCAGTCGGGAAATTAATTAAATTTCCTAAATATTTTGCATTTGCAATTAAAAACTAATCTCGGCACTGCAAAGAGCCTCGGCGCATAAACGAGTTGAAGAGAATAAAAAACGGCGGCGGAGAGTTGAGTGGATTATATCCACTTAAAAGTTATAAAAGATGGATGAAATGCAGCGCTTTTGCTTGCCTTGTGCCAAAAGCGACTGCCGCCAACCTTCTCGCCAGTTTGGCACTTGACTTGTTAGTTCCCGACATTTATTCAGTTAGCAGTATACATTTCAAAGGCACTCTTTCGCCCGGTGGATGGTGTGAGGATAAGTTTCTAAAATTTATTGATGCAATAAGTGAGTAAAAGCCAAAGCCATGTGGGAAACACTGTTACGAGCGGACATACAGACACTTTTACGGGAGCAGGGTATTTTTAGGAGCTGGCTAAAGGACTTATATGGAAGAGAAAAATTTTAATAGGAATGCAATTGGCTTAGTTACACAAATATGTATATACATACATATGTATGTACATTCGTGAAAGCGTGTGTATGTTCGTAACGCTTAGTTAAGTACTTTCAGTCTTCTGGCAAATATCGGACGTCGGTAGGCGACATGAGACAACCTACAGAAGTCGCTCAACCCACAACGGCTCTCGTGGAACTTGGTCGACAAACACTTTTGCTAGAGTTTAGACGCCTCTAGGTGATCACATACGTAATGGTTCAGCAGAAGTGGTAATGGAGGTACCTGCACTTGTACGTGTATATAGGTATGGCAAAGTTTTCATGTAGTTTTCGGTAAAGTTGGCAAAAATGGCAACGGAAAACTGCAATGTGCAGCATGTTGCACGTGGTGTTGCAAAAACTTATGAGTATATCCGACATCAACAACTTAATTACATGCGTATATACAAGTATGTACATATGTCTTGCACTTAGACTGCTTTGACTGTTTGCATATATGGTACGGCACAACTGTAAATGTTGTAAAAGTAACTCAACACTTGCGAAATGGATCGTCAAAGTGCTGAATTGCAAGAAAATATATGTTATATAATTATATTTATTGTAGTTGTTGTTTTAAGTTGTTCACGATTATCAAGTAAATAAACGTTTAATTTTTAGTAACACAAAAATAATTTTTAAACGGTTGCAAATTTTATTCCGGAAATCTATTATGATTGATGAAAGAAATAGGAAGTAAGGTGTAAGTACCACAAAGTTGGTCACCTTGACACGAAAATCATTTCAAATATTAATATAATTAATACCATATTAACATATTAAGGGGTTAGGGGTAGTCAGAGGCACGAAAAGATGAGAGTTTTCAGTAGTTTTTTTTTTGCTACTAAATCATGTTATTTTACAAAAGCAGTAATATTGCATTATTATAGGATGTGTTGACTTGAAGTCACGAAAATTTCAAAAAAAAAAAAAAAATAATTAATTTCCGAAGTTATAGTTGTTTGTGTTGACCCTGTTCCAAAAAAAGGTACTTGCGGTGACAAGCATAAGTCCTTGGAGATTCATTTAAAAACAATCGGACAAAAATAAAATTAGTTTTATAAATAGATAATCCCGGGCCTGATTGAAGGATTTTATTTTGTTTTCAAAATTAACAAAATGGTGGCCTCAAGAATTTTTTTTTTTTAATTATTGCGAAAAAATCAACAGTTAATTTGTCTTATAAAATCGAAATTTTCGAAAAAATAAAAATCCTTCGATCAGGCCCGAGTTTATTATGTATTCTAAAAGCTGTATAAATTTCATTAAAATCCACTGAACGGTTTTCGAGTTACAGTTGTCACCGATTCAAAAAACATAGTTTTGAGAAAAACGCGTTTAAAGTTTCACACTAACGCTTTGAAGTGCCTGAGCTCTCTTTCTTATTTCTCGAATAACCCAAAAACTAATTGTCGGATCAACGTGAAAGGAAATATTTTTAAGATATTATACTTAACGAAAATGCAAAAAAAAAAATATGTTTTGAAAATTCTAAACCCCTAACCCCTTAAGACTCCCGGCCGTTAGGGTCTTCCAAAATGAGATCCCAGTACTTTGAGGTATTCTACTAAGTTATCCACATTGCCAAATAAGTCATGAAATAACGAACTCGAAAAGCGTCTTCTGTAACCGTGTTTAGAATTAATGGATCATTACGAGCCACTGGCTGATTATATCAATTGAAAATAGCTCTTTACTGTTATGGCAACCCTAATTCGTGTGGTGAGAATTCGTATCTGAAACATGATGAGCTGAGTCGATTTTGCCGTCCATCTGTTTGTTTGTCTATCCGTTAGCTTGTATATACGCGAACTAGTCCCTCAATTTCAAGCTGTCGATTTGAGATTTTGCACATATCCTTTTCTTAACAAGTTGCTGGTATATCGGACTACTGTAGCAATTAGCTGCCATACACACTCAACGGTCAAAATCAAGTTCTCATATGGAATCTTTTGTGTTTGGGAAGGTTCTTGTTCATTTCTAATTTTGCCATGTTTGAAGATTATTCAAACAAGTTTTTGTCAGGGTTACTTGAGGACGCAGTTACCTTTGTGTCAGAAGAAAGCATAATACAGTTGAACTTTCATAAATATTGCATACAAATTTACAATTGACATAATTGAATTTTTAACTTGGCACGTGATTCTCAAAGTCGCATTTTACGGAGAAATCCACTTTGTAAACAGCTACTCATGTAGAAGTTGCCGCGCGTATTTGTCTCTTCAAATGTTACTATTACAGAGTATATTGAGTTGTTTTTTGTTTTGATTTTGGAGGGCAAATCTTCGAAACATACTGTAATTTTTCTAGATGGTATGCACAATATTAGCCGCTGACGAGGAGGCCAATACGCCTACATACTAAACCCTTAACTCCATCGTCATTGCTTATTATTTTCCAATCTTTTCTTTTTAGCTCTTTCAGAACTTTAGCACACCACTCTTTCATACTAACCCATAGTGGTGTCGATTCAGTCATAAAACGCACACCGGATATCATCGGTGTCACTCATTCCGGTGTCAATTTCTCTAGATCGGCCTCTCCCTTTAATACCACCGGCAGAAAAAGAAGATGTGCAGTGCGTTTTTTCCGCTACTGTCGCAGAAGGAACAATACTTTTAGAGATACTCTCGTCAACACCTGCGCCAGGTAAAAATCTGTTTCTGAGTATATTGAGGTGGACAATAGGATTTGCCGGACTTATGGCGATTCGAGTTAAGGAGTTTCAACTGTGTTTGAAAATACCATGTCTCACATCAAGCTTCTACCATTTAGACAAGCAGAACTTACGTTGAATAGTTGAACGAAACCTTACTTATTGGAAAGAATATTTTCTAGCTTCTCAAGTGTATTTATTCCCACGGTTCGCAAGCTTCTTTGTCATTAGTTTTAAATATAAAATGCTCTCGTATTAAACTATTTCTTTTTTTTTTTTTTTTTTTTTTTTATTGAAACGTAACAAGATATGGTTTACATTTCATTCGAATTGCAACTAGTGACAAGTGTACTAACAAGCAATATTTTTCATAACATATAAGGTAAAACAATAAAAGCTCTATTAAGAAGCTTTTACAAACTAAACTATGTATTAAAAACTAAATATTATAATATTTGTTATTTGCTTAGAAGATCATGGAACGTTGTTCTTTTCAATCTGCGCCTGCTATTTCTGGCCTCTCCTAGCTGTCGAGCTTCAGCGTTTACATGATTTTGCAGCCTTGTGGCGTGTTTCGATGCCGTTTCGCGAATGACTTCCCGAACCGTTTTTATGTGAAGATCACGATGTAGATCTGAGTTCCGTATGTACCACGGGGCATTTACAATTTTTCGCAGAACTTTATTTTGGAACCTTTGCACCATTTCGATGTATAACGATGCAGCGCATCCCCATAGCTGAATTCCGTATGTCCAAATGGGCTTCAACGTTTGATTGTATACAAGAATTTTATTTCTGGTTGTTAGGGGTGATTTCTTGCCGATTAACCAATTTAATTTGTTGTATTTTAGTTTTAGTTCTGCAACTTTTTTTTGTATATGCTCCTTCCACTTTAACTTTGCATCCAGTGTCAAACCAAGATATTTCGCCGAGGTGGAGTACGGAATTACTTCATTCTCAATATATAAGGGGATATACGTATCCGTTTTGTTAGTGAAGTTTATATGTACAGACTTCAACTCGTTGAGAGTAATATTCCATTTTTGTGTCCATTCTACAATTAGGTTAATTGAAGACTGCATTCTGTTCGACGACTCAACTACATTTTTACCAGTAGTAATGATGCAGGTATCATCTGCAAATGTGGCGATTGTGCTATTTGGGGGCGTAGGCATATCTCTAGTAAACAAAATGTATAAGATTGGTCCCAGGACGCTTCCTTGGGGTACACCTGATTTTATTGGCTGTAACATAGTATATGATTGTCCCTGCTTGATTCTGAAGTAGCGGTTGCTCAGGTAAGAGGCAAGTAGCTCAGTTAGATGCTGTGGGAAGAACATTTCGCAGCTTTTATCGTCAAATGGATTTATTTGCACAACCTTTCTTCAACTTACTTGAATGTTTCGCAAACACAATCCAATAAACTTTCCGTCTCTTTTTTGGCACATAAAAAGTTTTTTCGCGGAAAATTTTCAAAGAATTAAAGCTGTCGTAGTACTTACAGAAAAATTGGGGGGAAGTTTACAACAATATTAAGGTTTCTTGTCATATTTTGCTCGGCGTTTTTAAAAACGTATCTAAAACTGCGTTAACTGAAGCACCTAAGTATGTATCGTTCAGTCTCTTTTGGCCTGTTATATTTCAAAATTGACTATTTGATTATTTTCAAACAGGAAGGACTTCTTTCAGGTGTTGTTATTGACAACGAAAAAAGATCTTAAAAATCTTTGGGACAGATGATTTATTTACAATGTCTAATGCGACGAGAGCGCTTCGGAAATGTTTGCCTCAAGTTTGTTGCTTCCACATCTTAACTTCTATGAGGAACGAAAACAATATTTCTTTGTCAAAATTGTAATTTGGAAAAAAAATCACAAAAGTTATGCAAAACGAATATGTAGTTTACAAACGTGCTCTTCAAGTGAGTAATATCCGTGCCAAGAAAAGGAATCGAAAATGCAATGCGTTTGTTTTCTCCGGGATTGTTCGTATTGAGGTTAAAACGATAAACGTATCATGGTACATTGATTTCTGTGTCTAATTCAGTACATACTTCTTCAAAGGGTTCGAAGATAAAATGAAAGTTTTCGGTTCTTCAATTTATTTTGAAACGTTTTCTGCTAATCTCATTGCTTCTGCAAGATCGTCATCAGGTGATTGTAAGTGTCGACTAAGAAGTAGAATCACATAATAAGACACGAGATTTGAATTTCCGCAGTGGAATTTGCAGAAGCTTTAGCAGAAATTTTTAAACCCTTTCAAGTTTTTGCTCCTTCCAGTGCTCTAACTACAAATTGATGCAATTCGATGTAAGTTGAAATGCCTTCTTGGCAT